>ML814072.1:129950-143771 GCA_009831015.1 Picea engelmannii | reverse complement strand
GCTTACCGAAACTCAAACAATGAGTAAACTGATTCAAAAACACCCAAAACAATATCCCCAAATACCTCAGAGGCTTTCCCAGTATGGTCGCCAATTCTTCTATAGTGGGAAAACCCCTCTATGGAATACATCGGGGTTCTACAGTGCAGGCAAAGATAACTATCTAAAGTCTCCTACTTTTTATCAACTATCCCGACATTACCCCACAATCATACATAAAAGAAAAAGTATAGGGATCTGGTAGGCATAACTTAAACTCCATGTCCGGTGTTGATCCATTTGTGCTTGGTTGTTTCCTGACTGCAAGTCTCCTCCCAAGGCTGACCTGCATTCACCAAAAGAAAAACAATAAAATACAAGCATGCATTCTACATATGGATTATTGGGTTAGACATCATAATCAAGAAATGTAAACAAATCATAAAGATTTAAGACATCATTTGGTGGGACGGAAAAAGTACTTCTTTATATTAATCTCACAAAAGTTGTTTACAACATGAGACTGACACTACTCCTCGAACTCAGTCTTGGGATCCTCTTCACCATGCACCAACTTATTCCACATATTCTTCTCCTCTTCAGTTCTCTCTAGGGAAATGGAAAGAATTTGCAATGGAGGAAGAAGGAATTATGGCTCAAACTCACAATGTGGTTGCAAAATATTGGGGCAAAGGGGGAATATTGAAATGGGCATAGTTTCTATGCTCTCGTGCTTCTCTTTTGAATGGGTCCCCAATGCCTTCTTTTATAGGACAAAACATATAGTAACGGTTGGGGTGGCTGGCTATGGGCGGGCAACTGATTAAGTAACGGCCTGGAAACCCGTATCTCTTTTCAATTTTCTTTTTTTTTCGCGATTTTTTGTGAGTGTACGTGGGTTGTAGTGGTGTAGAAAGCATGTGTATGCGGGCAGTAGTGGTGTAGGGCATGTACACCTTCAAAACAATGGTTTTTAGAAGAGTTGTTCAGTGATGGCTTGGAAAAGATAGCAAGTAAGATGGCCTGATGCCAGGTATGCATGTCTGGTGCAATTTAGGGTTATAATAGTGTTGGTGTTGGAGTGGTCTTTGTTTCACCTTATCAAGAGACTATAGCTTTGTCCTACAAGCTATAATTTGAGGCTACCAACAACATGGAAGAATATGAAGCTCTTGTTTTAGGTTTAAGGGCTGTAAAGGACATGGGGATTGAGGAACTATCAGTATTTGGTGATGCAAAACTAATTTTTCATCAGATCAAAGGTATTTACCAAGATAAGCATCCTAGGCTCAGAGCTTACAGAAATGAAGTGTGGGACATAGTTGACAGTTTCTTCTTGGATTTCAACATTTCATTTATTCCAAGAGAGGAGAATACCATGGTTGATTCTTTGGCTATTTCAGCAAGCCATTTCAAAGTCCCATTGCCACCAAAACTAAAGTATGATGTAGAGGTGAAATATAGGCCCTTTGTACCTAACAATGTCAAGCATTGGAAGGTGTTTGAGGATGACCTGGAGCTCAAAAAATTCCTTGAGTTTGTTGATGAATTTTCTATATTACATATAGATCAAGATCATGACCCTGAAAATAATCCTCGAGCTGACGTTCTTCTAAGAAAAATCACCCATCATCATATTGTTCATTTTCCTAGCAATCATATTCCAAAAGGACTAGTTCCTTTGGAAAGACTATTCGACGGGAATGATGTGGAAGTGAAGGTTAAAGGTTTAGTTGATGATGCTGATGTAGCTGAGTACAATATTGGTACAGAGAAGGATCCAAAATTTGTCAAGTTGTCAAGCAGCTTGTCAAGGGAACAAAGGGTTGAATATGCAGAAATGTTAAAATAATTTTTTTATGTGTTTTCCTGGACTTATGAAGATCTCAAAACATATGACATAAGTGTCATTGAACACAAGATAACATTGAAGGAAGAGGCCAAACCTTTTAGGCATAAATTGAGACAAATAAATTCTATGTTTTTGCCTATTATGGAGAAAGAGGTGAAAAATATTTTGGATGCCCAGATTATCATCCCTCTGAGGTATTATGAATGGGTGGACAACTTGGTTCTAGTGAGAAAGAAGAATGGAGAAATCATACTTTGTGTCGATTTCAGGAACCTGAACAGAAGCTCTAATAAGGAAAATTAGCCCCTTCCAAAGATGGAACACATATTACAGAGGTTGACTGGTCCATCTAGGATGTCAATGATTGATGGTTTTTTTAGCTACAATCAGATTTATGTCTTTCCTGAAGACAAAGAGAATATAGCCTTCACTACTCCTTGGGGTACATTCATGTATGCTAATATTCCCTTTGGATTGATGAACACAGGGGAAACCTTCCAACGAGCTATGGAAATTGCATTTATTGGGGAACAGGACAAGTTTGTGGTCATATATTTGGATGACATAGCAATGTTCTCACAATCTGATGAAGAACATCATGACCATTTGAAAAGGGTCTTTTTGAAATGCATAAAGTTTTGCCTCTCTTTAAATCCAAAGAAGTCATTATTTTCCATGAAAGAGGCGAAACTATTTGGGCACATTGTTTCAGCTGAGGGGGTAAGGATTGATCCAAGCAGGGTAGAAGATATCCAAAATTTGTCACTCCCTAGATCCAAGAAAGACATTTAGTCTTTCTTGGGGAAAATTAATTTTCTGAGAAGGTTTGTTTCAAATTTTGTTGAGTTGGTAAAGTTTATCACATCCATGTTGAGGAAAGGAAATCAAATCAAATGAACTTATGAATCTTGTAACTCTTTTAACCAAATAAACAAGGCCCTAACTGAAGCACCCATGCTCATCAGTCCTGACTACTCCAAGGAGTTTCTGATTTTCTCTTTTTCTTCATTTGACATAGTAACAACTGTTTTATTGCAGAAAAATGTCGAAGGTTTAGAGCATCTCATTTCCTTTTTCAGTAGGGCACTGAGAGATGCTGAAATAAAGTATGACGTCATGGAAAATTAGGCCTATGCTTTGGTTAAATGTCTCAAAGCTTTCAGAGTTTATGTGCTACATTCAAAATTCATTGCATATGTCCCTTCAGTCTCTGTGAAGGAGATCCTCATTCATCCTGACATAGACAGAAGAAGGAGCAAGTGGATTTTGAAAATCCTTGAATTTGATCTTGAAGTAAAGCCTACCAAATTGGTTAAAGGTCAAGGTTTAACTAGGTTTCTGGCTGAATATAATTATAAAGCCTCGAGGGTCAATTTCATCAAGAGTTGTTCAAAGAATCAACAAGTTGAGTTGTCTCATGAAGACCCTAAAGTCACACCCCCATTAGCAGGATGCACTTGGTACAAAGACATTATATTTTTCCTACAGAAGTTCTAGCCTCCTGATCGCATGGAAAAGAGAAAGGTAAGATCTTTGAAGCTCAAATCAATTAAATATTATCTGATTGATCAGGTCTTATATTGGAAATACCCTTTAGGAATGTTGTTGATATTCCTAGACCCACAGGAATCCCAAAATATTATATATAATTTTGAAGATAGTTTGTGTCGGGGGCATCACTTCTGGAGAACCACAGCCTATAAAATTCTCAGGTCTGGGTATTTTTAGCCTATCCTCTTTACTGATGTTTGTGAAAAGATCATGTCTTGTATTAAGTGTCAAAAATTCTCTGGAAACCAGCAGATCAAGTCTTTCCCACTAAAGCATGTTGTAGCTTCAGGGCCCTTTCAGCAATGGGGCCTGTATTTTATTGGGGAAATTCATCATGCTTCAAGTGGTCAACATAGGTGGATATTGACTACCACAGACTACTTTAATAATTGGATAGAGGCAATCCCCACAATAAATGTTTCCCACAAAGTAATCATTAGTTTTATAGAGGATATTATGGCAAGATTTGGTTATCCAAACAGATTTGTCACTGATAATGGTGCAACTTTCAAGGCTGAACCATTGATTAAGTTTTGTGAATAGTTTGGAATCACATTGATTCACTCTACTCCTTAATATCCCGAAGGGAATGGACTGGTAGAGTCCTCTAACAAGATCCTTATTAAGATCATCAAAATACTATTAGAGGAAAACAAGAAGGCATAGGATTCAAAGCTTAAGTTTGCTTTATGGGATGACAAAGTGACAACAAAGAGATCCCTTGGTGTCTCTTCTTTCCATATTGTGTATGGAGTTGAGGCCATCTTTCCCTCTCAACTCACCTTACCTGTGGAAAAAATCTTCCAAGATTATCAAGGAGAACCAAATGATATGATCAGAAGAATACTACAACTAGTAGAATTTCAGCACACGAGGGAGAAACTACTAGACAAAGCCCATGACCATCAACAGAAGATCAAGTAGGATTTTGACATAAAAGTAAGGAAACAATATTTCCAGCTGGGAGATCTAGTACTCAAGTGGGATGCACCTAAACAAGATAAAGGCAAGCATGGTAAATTTGAGGCCTTATGGATTGGCCCCTTCAAATTTTCTGATATTTTTTCAATAAACACTTACAAGTTCTAGGATTTGGAGGATGATGAAGTTTTTGGTAGCCCTGTAAATGGGCATTTTATGAAGAATTTTTTTACTTAAGCCATGAGTGGTTTCCCATGTCATTGTAAATATCATTTTTCTTTCATTTTTGGTTTTTATAAACGACTCCATAACCCAACAGCTAAGGCACTAGAACTACTTGTTCTTGGCATCTCGCAGGGAGCATGCCATCCCCTGTGGAACCAAATGTTATCACATGAACTTGTCAGAGTCCTATGGGCTTTTGGTTTCTATATAAGTCTGTAATTCTTCCTTGGTCTCCCTATTTTCCCATCCCATAGCCAGTCGTTTGAATCCTCGATCATGCAGGCCACAACCATGAACACAAAGCACAGCTTTCCCAGCAGTCCATTTCGGGCTTGAAGCACAAGAAGAAGGCAGTTTTAATATTTCAACAACAAAGACCATCAGGTGAATCAATCGATGGTGTGTGTTTTTCGAAAGGTAAAAAGTTGCACAGAGATTAGCGCCAAAGAAAATGCCCAAGATCAAAGGTAGAGCAATGATTAAATCTGGGTCGTAAATCTCATTGGGAGAGATCAATGGTGGAAATTTAGCATGGGAGTCGGGAGTTCAAAATATTGTTAAATTTTTTCATGAAAAGGTCGAAGTATCGAAGTCCCGAAGTCTGAAATTAGTGGGATTCATTCGATCCAGAGGGACACATGGCACCGGATCTAAAATGCGAAGAAAGTCTCTGTGGGAGACTTGGAATGACAAGTGCGCAATATTCCCGAAGTCAAGAAGCACCCAGGAATTGGGCCCAAGATCATAGCCCATGATCATATGGAAAGTAGGCCATATAAAAAGGGTAAGAGCCTATTGAGTAGCTAGCGACTGGGGTTTTCGAGGAAGCAATAGTGGTCATCAAATTCAAAGAAATTATGACCGTCAATCTGAATAAGGCCATTTCGCAATTTCGAGCATCAAGATATTTGGAATCAAGTGAAATGGAGACTCTCTAAAGATGAAATATAAAATCACCTTTGGATATGAGCCCCAGGTCATGGCCTGAGGTCGTATTTAGGATGGAGCATTGGAGAGGAGTTGTGCCAAAGGCCAAAAGCGCCTGTATTGGTCATAAAAGAAGATCTGCATGACCTCAAGCCGCTGAGATTGACTCGAAGAAGTTTTGGGCACCACCTAGAACCTTCATGGGTGTTAGGCCTCCTCCTGATCCCAATGAAGGTAGATAATGGAAATGGGGGAGGTGGTTGAAACCTCATCTCACCCCATAAATGGAAAAACAGGCTGAAGATGGTTGTGAGTGTAGACTGACAACTTGAAGTTTCCTTCTGGATGGATTTTCCTGCAAAATACATAACTAAGGCTTGCACAGTCTGACAAAGCATGCACCAAATGAAATATTTAAATGCAGAGGTCTGATCACGCTCCTGGTGGTTGCAACATTTCTGATTATATATAGGCAGTTTTAGTATTTTGTTAAGGTTGAATGGTTGAGCTAAGCTCCCTGCTATTGTACTATTTTGATGAAGAACATTGGTTCTCTGGTTATGTACTTGATTTGAGACTTCTTGATTAATCTAAGTCAGTTCTATTACCCCATCTTATTTTCCTCTGATACTGAGAGAGTTCATGAATGAATGATTCATATGAATTGTTGTAACTGTATTATGATGAATGTTTGATTATAGTGTTGTTATAATTTCTTTCAGTTTCTTTGAGATTTCAATTCAATAGGATCTTACATTCAAGTTTTTCCTCCTTAGGCTGTTGGAAGACCTAATGTCCATGGAATACCTATACACTCTCCTCACCAAAGTCTTCCCTCTATTCACCCTTACTCCAACTTACTGACAGAAGTTGATTCCAGACCTTAATTGCTTGTGCATGCTAGTCCATATTTCTGAGTTAGAACATTATTATCATTGAGTCTTCTCCATTTGACCTATTAAAACTCAATTAAACTCACATAAACTGATGGGTACTAGGCTTACCTTCTATGAAATCTGAAGGTGACTTCTAGTGCAAACATTATGGAAAGGAATGAAGGAAGACATAGTAAACTACATGGCAAGATGTCTAGAATGTCAGCAGGTGAAGGATGAACATAGATATCCAGAAGGATTACTACAACCACACTCTATTACTAAATCAAAATGGGAGGTCATTTCGATGGATTTCATTTTTGGATTTCCACTGACGATAAGGAGACACGACTCAATTTTTGTGGTAGTCGACACTCTGATGAAGATTTCTCATTATATTCCTGTGCGTACGATGTATTAGGCACCTGACATAGCTAGAGTTTTCATCAGCAATATAGTGAGGTTGCATGGCATTCCTAAGAGGATTATATCCGATAGAGGATCAGTTTTTACAGGACGATTTTGGACTAATTTCCAAGAGGCCTTGGGAACCCAACTTAACTTTAGTACCGCATATCACCCGAAGACATATGGGCGGACCGAAAGAAAAAATCAATTCTTGGTGGATATGTTGTGTATGTATGTTATGAACCAACAAAAGCATTGGGAATATTTCTTGCCAGTGGTAGAGTTTGCATACAAAAACAGTTATCAAAGAACCATTAAGATGGCGCCTTTCGAGTTTCTTTACGGGCGACAGTGTCAGACGCCTTTGAGTTGGGATTGACTTGAGGATAGGTTCTTGGTGGGACCAGAAGAAATCCAAGAAATGGAAGATCAAATGAAAACAGTAAGACAAAAGATCAAGGAAGCACATGATCAAAATAATAGTTATGTCGATGCGCATCGTGTCGACCGTAGTTATGAATTTTCCAATCAAGTCTTCTTGCAGGTTAAACCGCATAAGAGTTCGATCAAGTTTGGGAAGGGTTCTAAAATCTCTCCTAGGTTCGTGGCACCCTTCAAGATTGTGGAAAATAAGGGGCATGTGGCCTATCAACTAGACTTGCCTGATTCTTTGAGGTGCATGCACGATGTTTTCACGTATCTATTTTGAGACATTATGTTAGTGATCCTACACATGTTATTGACATGAGTTCCTTTCACGTATCAGACGAGGGTGCACTCATGGCGGAGACGACTTGCATCCTGGACCATCACATTCGACAGCTATGACATCGAACAGTAGATCAGGTCAAGTTCTAGTGGGACAATTATAGTCCACACTTGACGACCTGGGAGGAAACATATGATATGCATCAATAGTTTCAATTTTTGTTTGATAGATAGACCTATGATATTGTGATACACTTTATTTCATCACTTACATACTATGAAACTTTAGGACGAAGTTTAAAACAAGAGGGTGCGTATGTAACATCCCACTCTTGAGTGCAATGAGTGGCCTTATTCTTTGAGGACACTTGCGTGCAAGTGATCCGGTTCTTTATACGATTGGTTTTTTTTATTATGATTATGAGATATTGTGGATTTGATGATATGTTATTTTTGTTGTATTTACATTGACATGCGCTATTGATTGGGTTCTCCTGAGTGTGCAAGAATCTGGATGTTTGAGGACGTTGAGGCATCGATGAAACTCCATGGACTCTGGATCGATTCAGGGAGTGGACTGTTAGGGTTTGAATGTTGTTGATGTGACATATGTACATATGATTAGATATTATGATGTTGATTGTTATTACTGACATGATTCATTGATGGATGTAGGCTAATGATAGCTTACCGACCATAATCACATTTGGATTAAAGGGATCATGCACAAAAACCAGAGACATTAAGGGAGAGGTGTGGCAACAGCCTTGCCATAGCCTACTAGCACTCCCATCATGGCTCGAACGGTAGGTTAACGATTACCTAGTTCGAGAAGACACACGATGTCGTGAGGGAAAACTGTTACAGTTGCTCACGATGATTCTAAGGGGTGCTCAATAAGGCAGGGTCCTTATTCCTTAGAGGCCCTTAGTCTCCCACAAGATCATCTGACGGAGTATTGACTCCACGGGTTTGACGTCTACCAAATTAAGTCAAGAGGTGAGTGGAACCCTTGGAGAACGTAGTGTGTGTTGAAGGGCACGTTGCGAAAATAAAACAGAAAGAGGCGAGTGGCACCCTTGAATCACGTACTGCGTTCTGAAGGGCACTTTGTGATTTTAACTGTGGTAAGTTAATAAACCTAGTTCCTAGAAAACTATTCCCCCTTAGGACCTAGTCAGCCTTAAAATAGATGATGGTATGAGTAAAGTTTAATAACTAAAATTTCCCTTAAATATTGTCACCCAACCTAGTGAAATTAAAACCTATGTCTAGGTAGAACATGTGGACAAAGAAAAACTAAATAGATATGTAACAAGAAAGGGGGGGTAAGAAATTAAAAATTTAATTATTAAAGTAAAAATTATAATGGAGGATTAAATTTATTAAAAGGGTAAATGGTTGTTTTTGTCTACACTTGCTAAATTTGATTTTTAGTTAAAAAGAAAAAGGTGGAAACTTAAAAGAAAGGGAAACTTAAAGAAAAGGAGAAACTTAAAGAAAAGGAGAAACTTAAAGAAAAAGGGGAATGCCCAACTTAGTAAGGAATCTAGCCTTTGGAACTTTCTATTTATGAACTCAACTAGGATTTAAGTAATTCATAATTCATTTAAGAATTGTAAGGGAATATTGGGACACCAAGGACCATTTTCAGGAACGCTTTTAGGTGGGTGAGAGAAATAGGCAAATTTAATTAATTAATAAATTAATTTTCTGGTGCAACTAGGGGATCAGGTGACATGTATACAAGGGAGGTTTGTCCTAATTAAATTTAATAAGAAGGATTTTAATGAGGGTGTGGGAAACTAATCACTTTACAAATATATAAAAAGGATGGTAGAGGAGGAGTATGGATCACATCTAGCTTGCGTAACGTTACCCTGCCGAAATTTTATCTTGACTGAATTTTCTCTTGTGGGAGTTGGGATACCCAGCTCAGGTGACGAGTGGTAGCTCGACCTTGTGAGGCGAGCCAGGAAGCTAGCATTCTTTGGTATTGTGTATGTGGCCCCTTTGTGGCTCGGGGGGATCAGGGGGAAGAAGTGTACCCCTAACGTTGGATGGGAGGTACCGGTGAGGTCTCAACAGTTGGAAAGCAACATTGGGATGGAGCGCAAGAAGGAATGGGATGGAGCACAAGCGCAGGATAGAAACTTCTAGTTATTTGTCATTGGTTACAGGTAAGCAAGAGTTGTTGTTTTGTTTAAAAATAAAAGAAAATTTTGGTCTAAATTTTCTGTACATGAATATTTATAATGGCGAAGGTTGAAATTGATTTTGGAAAGCAATGGTGATATGTAATTAAATAATTTTATTTCTAGCTTAGAATTGAAATTCTGGCAATGAATTAGTTTTAGTATTCCCCTATTGTTTAATGAAAAATGTTTGTTTATATGAATTCCTGGTCAACTTATATTGAGTACTGTGATTGCTATAAAATAAAACGTTAACAATAGACATTATGCTTAGTATTGAACTCCTTGTTAACTTGAGTTGATCAATAAGAATGGTACCATAAGTTTGAGTTGATATTTACATTAATTCTGGTAACACGGGATGGTTGCACCTGTTAGTTTTTACCTATTATCTCTACGTATCTTTTATTTCTTGAGTTACTTTCTAGTTTTCACATGGCCAAAATGAGCCCCGGACTCAAAACCTTGCTTGCATTTTTTTAACCCCTGCCTACATTTTCTTTATTCCTTGAATGCGGTTTTTTCCTTTTATATTCGATTATGGCACATCAGGTGGAATCTATTCGTAAAGTTTTATGTAATTCCTTCCACTCCCTGCCTTGCATTTTTTTCCTTTAGTCCAATTGGATTTAATTAAAAGTTGAACGATGATCCCTCACAGGAGGTAGTAGTAAGTTTCCATATCCTAGCCACTATCATATGGCTTATATGATTAACACCCAATGAGGATAATAGCCACAACAACTGGATAAAAACTACAAGAAATATGCTCATAAATCTGTGTTGTTTCATTATTTTGGTTCTCCATGGAGAAGATCTAGATGCAATTTTTTTTAGAAAAGTTTGTATGATAAATTGTTTTGATGTGTGTAGTAATTGGGCTTCTGGACGAAGAAAAATGGCATTATAGATTTTTAAGGTTTTGATATTGACAAAGAATTGTTTCAGAATGCTCATGCTAATTGCTATATATATATATATATTCAAATTTCTATTTAAAATAGTAAATATACAAAAAAAATTATTGAAAAGGATACGGAAAACACATAAAGAATATACAATTGTTTAGTACAAGAATAAAAACAAATGAGAAACATTTTCCCTGCTGTAAAACTGTCTCGGTTACTGCAAAAAACGTTTATAAATAAACAAATTCCATTGTGGGGACTTGAACCCGGGTCTCTCTGGTGAGATTTGACCATTCAGACTACAACGGAGGTAATATGAATTAATTGTTGATGAAAATCAATTGGTGGGTTGTTAATTCCTACCTTTACATTCCTGAGCACGTCCAGAATGGAGCAACATTTTTTAGTCAGATCTTTGGCAGTGGCGGTTCCCTTGGGAAGTTTCTGCCTTATGCAATTAAAGTCAAGCCATCATTTTTTTGTTAACTCAACTTTAAAGGTTTTCAAATTGGAACGTGAAGAGTCTTATTACTAATTAAATTGAAATCCTGGGTTGGAAAGTGGCCATGTCCTTGGATTTTATTTCACCTAATTTATGCTCTTAAACAGTCATTCGTTGCAGCACAATGATTTGTCTCGGAAGTGAGTGGTTTGCGAAGTGTTGATTTTCCTTTTTTGGTAGCGATTAGCATTTGAATTTCAATTATTACTAAACAACAAATTTAATTACTATTGAATTGCAATTATTACTACACAGATTTTTATTGCCATTTGAATTTCAATTATTACTACAGAGAAAATTTAATTATTATTTGAATTCCAATTATTACTACACAAATTTTATTGCCATTTGAATTTTAATTATTGCTACACAAAAAAAATTATTTCTAATTGAATTGGAGTTATTACTGGATGGAGATTTTATTTCCATTGAATTCTAATTATTAATACAAAATTAAAACTACACAGAGATTTATTTCTATCTGTATCTGTAGCACAACAATAACCCAACAAATTATATTCTTATCCCACTAATAATTGTTACTTTTGTAATTTCAGAATATTTTTGGGATTTTGGCAGCTGGAATATGGCCGGGGTATATTATGGAGGTTAACACATCAAATTATATATATTATGAAATTGTAGCATCAACAACCTTGCCAATAATTTTCGATGTCTTTTTAATATTTTTGCAAAAGGTTTATATAAGTTATTATTGTTTTATTGCCTACAAATTGTTTATAGGAAAAAAAAATTCTATAGAATCATATATTTATACGTGGGTGATACAAGGAGAAACTAACATAAACAACGTGATTTTACAAGTGATGCACCTTTCCATGTTGATACTATGGGTGTGAATAGATTTAGAAAGTAGAGATCCTTAACATAAATAGTTGATTCAACAAGACATACACTTTATTATGTTTGGTGCTAGGGATGTAATTTGATCTTCAAGTAGTCATTCAATAAAGTAGTGATTCATGTATAGTTCTTGGATTTTATCCAACAATTTATGAGATATTATAAATGAACTACATTATTTCAGATGTTATTCAATTTCATCATAAGTTGCTATCAATGGACAAGTTATTGGTGTATTAGGACTTTGACAGTTTAAGTTGGTACCTTAACGTGTTGGTTGTGTTGTTAAAGTTTTAGATTTGAATGCACTTGGGATTCTTGTGCGCTCATCGCACCGTGGTGACATGATTTATTAATTTTTTATCACTACGCTCATTGATCGATAGTGAATATGAAACCTGGCTTAAGGTCTCATGCCTCCCGATGTGGATGTTGTTGTATTTATGGTTGTACTTGTTTTTGAAACTTTATTGTGATTGTCTCTTTCTTTTCGAGAAGGTTCTTGTGACTGGTTGTCAAAGATTTTGTGTTTGTATTGATTGAGGTTGTCTTTTATCTTAGTAGGCATGATCTTGCGTGTGTCAGGCGAGACGTAGACACCTACTTGTTCCTCAGAACAGTCGCCATCCTTGAGACCTTAAATGGTCATCGATGGGAACCTGGGCTTGAGCATTGCTTATGTGTCCTGGAGGTCCTAACCTTGTAGGGTAGGATGGGCAGGTAGTCATTTTTATTTTGTCTAATTGATTTTTGCATGTTGCATCCAATTGCATGATGTGCTGGTATGTTGGGTTGTTATGTTGTCTATTGCCTGGTTGTGTGTGTCATGTTCTTCATGGAGTTTCTTTTTTTGATTGTTGTTGTTGTTACTTCCCTACTTTAAAAAAAAATATATATTGCACTTGTTATGCGTCGCATGTTGTCGCAATGACGGGGGTCGTTACAACATGTACCTCAACCAAAATCCCTCATCAATTTCATCATCCAAATCTTATTTATAAATATGTAATAGACCTAGTGTATATGATCACATACATGTAAACCTTCCTTAACTTTAACAACAAGAGACTAGCATTTTATCAAACTTTACTTTAGTCTCACATGACTAGTTTTCTATTGGTCAACAACCCTAACTTGAAATAATCATAACTATGTGCCTGTAATGCATAAAGATGTGAAAATGGTAAAAAATGTTATTCAATGTATTTTATGCAATTCCTCCATATTTCACTACTTGGAACCTCTCATAAAATGAGTTTTAGCAAAAATGGCATACCTTATTCAATTCTGGCTTATTCTAGAGAGCGAACTTGTAGAGCATGCCCCGCACAAAATATTTTTTGTATAGATTTTAAAGTTGTACACATAATACCATAGAATGTACTATAACCAATACATTTGGTCTTATTGAATTTGTATATGTTATGAATCATTTATGGCATTTTTACCTGAAACACCTTTTTTAGACTTGTTTCAGGACTAGCCACAAACCCTATTTTCCACAATGTGTAACTCCAAAAATACAATGACCCACAAGCTAAAATTTGTATCACAGCTACTTGGAAATGTTTCCTAAATGGGATCCCAATTTCACGGTCTGAATCATTCTATAACAAACTTTATTGTGAAAATGGCGAGATGACCTGCAAATAACATACCTTAGAAAGCATCATCAAAAGAATTTATCCTCCCTTGAATTTCGGCCTTCTTTACTTCTCCTTCCCTCTGAAATTCATCTTAGATATCCTTTGGTTACCTCAATAACCTATAGATATTCAATATGCTCAAGTGTGTTTAAAATGAGAGAGCCTTGCCTCTTATTTATACTTTCATGTAGCTTCCTCAAGGGGTTACCTTTTAACCATCTTAACCCACTTTCCTTATTTTAGGGTTAACCCACTTCTAA
>ML814072.1:0-26596 GCA_009831015.1 Picea engelmannii | reverse complement strand
CAACGAGACTACTCCATTCCTTGATTGTTTTGTCATTATCCTCCATACTGATCAAATACAGGAATTGGTGTTCTATGGTCGTGAAAATCGCATCACCTATGCTCGCTAATAACCACAGGTGTCAGTCTTCTCTGAATTTCTTGAAGCACCCAAATGTGGGAGACTCGTATGATGGGGTGGTTATCCGGCTGGCCAACAATGGACTGTTGAGCGATATTTTGGGCGATTGGTTGAGCGATTTGCACGAGAGAGGACCGATTCACTCAGTTTTTTTTCCAAAATCGAATTCCTTTGCAAGTCGTCTCGGTGCTTAACGTTTTTTGTTCTTCGGCATGATTTTACTTGATATGCACACCTGCGATTGTAGAAATGACCAGATCATTATGTATGTAGATCATTTGAGGGAGTGCAGGTTGGTTTCCAATTCGCCACGCCTTCAAAGCTACTGCAAGAAGACTTGAGAACTCAACAGAATTACACACGTGATATTACAAAGATTTTACATGCCACGACAACTGGAGGATAGAGAGATCGATCCTCAAAGTAGCGATCCAATCCATTTGACCCATGCATAATATTTCACTAATTACTTTTCACCCATACAAGAACACTTTCCAATGGATATCTCGTGTGGTTGTGCCAAGTGAATGAAGCAAAAAACTAAGTTTTCCTGCGTGCTCTTCTCGCTAAGAATGATTTTAATCAGAGTGTTGTATGCATCCCTCAGAACCCGAAATTGATATAATTAGAGAAATATCCATCCAACCAACAATGCTCATTTTTTGAAGATAAAGTTTTGACATATCAATAAAAAAAAAAAGAGTAGCAGTCTGGAGGTTTCGGTTATGAATTTTGATTTGCATAGAGGCTAGTTCATTATGGTCATAAGACAAAAAACTTATTTCTAGATTCCAAATGCTATGTTAAGATGACACACTTTGGGCTTAGTAATGGTCTTGGATCTAGTGGACGAGGCCACATGAGGGAAGGTAAAGTAAAAACAATCACTTATTTTTTGTTAAACGATCACTAAGGAGATTTAGATCACATATCTGAAATATGGGGCACAGACTCGTGAGGAGAAACATGTTCACAGGTTTCCATAAACTGGTGTTTTTGAAAGAAATGAAACTGCTCTCATTCATGGAGTAAAGATTCTACAACAAGAAAAAGAAAATCTGGGCATCTATATTTATTTCAATTGAAAATTGTAGCATGGAAACCTCGAAAAATTATCCAAAATATATTTCATACCAGATGAAGATGGGAGATAGTGCTGAGTAGTTCTTTGTCAAGAGTAATTCATGGAGGGTGCACATTGACATTGAGGGACTAAAATCACTTTGGTGGTGGTGACCGCTTCAAGAAAAAATAATTTGCAGCGTTGGTATCCATTGTCCATCCAAATTGATTGCCAAGGTTGTAGATGTGAATACCATATTAAAAACATCATCAACATTCTTACATCGTCAATTTTCAAATTGAAAATTTTCCATGGAAAACTATCATGGTTCTACCAGGCCCTAAGAATTATAGAATCTCTAATACTAACTGATAAAACATAGAAGCTCTGATATTAATTAATAAAATATAAACAAGATAAACAATATGGTGGAAAAGGATCACTAGAAAACACATAAAGTATTCACACCAATGTTACATATTTATAGTACAATGGGTAATTCCACCTCATAGAGAGATTTTCTCTAGATCCTAAAATCATGCATGATGACTAGGCTAGGAAATCTGAACTAAATCATTAGTCATCACTTGAGGATATATTACCAATATCCTAAATGAATAATACAAATATGTGTGACAATTCATACTTAGTGATTGGTTAAGGTAAGCCATAGGCTAACAATTTTCACATGAAAGAAACCCTAAAAGTAAGATGTCACCCTCGTGGGGCAACGTTTTGGAACTTTGAAGCAAATCATTGGGTTGAGAATGAATCGGTTAGGATTCCAAAGGAAACATGTCGTCATGTCAATCCTCTCCTCAATGATCCAAGGTGTATTTCCTCAAAATCATTCCATGTGTCATCACCACCAAAACCCTAACCTGTGCATAATGTCAAGCCCTCCAATTGTGACATTTTGGCCTCCAAAGGAAAAAATATTGGGATAGTAGGGGCATGGGTGAGGTCCTCCAAGGTGTCTCTCAAGTCTCCAAAGGCTGTCAACATCGTCTGGTAAGCGGGCTATGGTATCCAATATGTGGGCTTCAATCCCCAAGGAAGCACAAACTAGGCTTGTTCTTCCAAATCTGTCCACCAACTAGGTCCTGCAAAGACAATGGATACGCCCTCCAAGGATATCAAGTAAAATGCATCAAGATGAGTAAATAAAATCAATAAAAGATCCATCTAAGCATGTACATCCAAACCACCTCATAAAAATAAACAAGTGCTCACAAACCCTATGCAATTTTCCAAGTTTATGTATGGGAGGGTTGACAAAGCGACCTATTGGGTGAATGGTACATAGAGTTTAGGAGTGTTTCCCTAGTGGACCCCTCTCTAGTTCATATGGATAAAGTGACATTGATAAGGGAAATATGTTTCAGCATGGGGTGCATGACATACAAGGGATAATAGTATCTCATTTGTGGGTTCCTTTGTAGAGGGTGTGTTGAACCTTCGTTTTCAATGCAACCTTTTTCCAAGCCCATTTATTGATTTTTGTTATTTTAAGATGTTTCCAGGTTGAAACCAAGGTGGGGCTTCTACCTAAGCATGAAAAATAGTGTCCACCATGACTCTACCCTGGTCACATCATGCTTCCCCAAGTTGAAAACAATGTGTGGGGATTCTACCTAAGCATGAAAAACAGTGCCCACACATGCTCCTCCTTGGTTTTCATTTTGTATTAGTTATTTTTCACGGGTCCCATCAATTTATTATGAGAGAAATTTCATTGTCCTTGGGATCCCTAGTGAGCATCTATAATGTTTTTTATTGGATTTCATCTTTTTCCATCTACAAGCCTCTAGGCCTTTAGCCCCTTCTTCCCATGAAATGAGGGACAATCCCTTCTTGGGTCGTACACCCAAAATTCTCAAAAGGTAAGGAGATGATCGAATGAAGCGTGGAAAGTGACAAGTATGGTTGGGAATGGCACAATGACTTGTTAAGAGGACCTCCCAGTAGAAAAACTGTCTCTAAGGGTGACCCACTTACTAGGATGCAATGCCAACCACCAAAGTGAAATAGGGAAAAGAGCATAATTTCCAAGTAGACATTACATAATCAAAATAAGTTTAAAATGAAACAAACTCAAATGCCTCAGATATTGAAATGACACTCACCATAATACTTGGATTGTACCTCATGGAGCAAGACCCAATGTGTTCCAGAAGCCTGTTGATGTGGTGTATACCCTCATGATAAACCTGGAACTGTGGTGGTGAATAGAGCCTATATCTGTGCAAGTGGACACTACTGGTCAAGTTTTTTCTTGATACTCCTTGTCTACAACCTGAGGGCCTCGAGACATCATCTCCTTAGTTATCCCTAGGAATTGGGGATAACATATGGATCCTACTTGGGGACATGTACTCACTATAGAGTGCATGAGAACCACAACATCTCTTGGTGGACATGTGTTTACATTGAAACATAGAACTGTAAAATCTAGGGTGGTTCTACCACTCTTTGTCCATATATATCAAATCCAAAACTCAAAAATAACAACTAATATAGAAAAGAAAATTTTACATTTTTTCAAAAATTTATAAACTAAACATGCAATATGATGAAAGCAATATGCAAGTAGAGAAAAATGAAATATGAAATGCAGCTAAGATACCATGAGAAATCAATATGAAAATGTAAGGAAATCAATATGACCTACTTGCTTACCTGGGGCCTAGGGCCTGAAGAATTAAATTTCCTTGAATGTAGGATCAGAGAAGAGGGCCATCCACTGGTAAGGGCCAAGCCAAGCATTGTCATCCTTCTGGTCATATTTAGGTTTTCCTTCTTCTTGTCCCACATGAACACAATAGTTCATTCATTGTATTTTATGTAAGATATATTCTCAATGTAAGGATAGTAAGGAGGCTCTTTGTTGATTTCATCTTTAATGGCTTTCTCACGCTCTTTGTTTTCTTTATTTTCTTTATTCAATATCTCGATGGACCATGGATCTTTCCCTTGGAACTTTGCAATATTTTCCTTGTATTCATTAGTCCTTGGGACTAGTGTATATATGCAATCTTCCTTTGCAAAGGAAAGATCCCAAGGATCATACTCAATAATATTACGAGGTACATCAAATTCACACTCACTCGTGTATTTAGGATTGTTGGGGTCCATCGCATGCTTTTCCGCCCACTCTCAACTATATAAAATATCAAAGGTACCATCCCCCATGGGAATATGTGCATGAGTGATATCTATACTAAGAAAACCTCCAAGAGCGCCAAACCAACTTCTTGATAAAAGCATTTCCCAAGCATCCAAAATGTCAATCACTACTATATTCATATAGATGTTGATATGAGAGAAATCAATCAGGTAAACTTCAACATATTCACATAGACCATAAACATTGACCATCTTAGAATCAACGCCACAAAAATTCCCATATGTTTGGGTCATCTTTAAGCCAAGTTGCTCCATCACCTTCAAGGACGTTACATTTGTTGAGGCCTTGAAATCCATCATACAATTTTTTAAGTGAAGGTAGTTCATGCCCAAATAAAGATAGAAGGGAGGGTTGTTTTCCATTTTCCGATCAAGATACATGGTGTTAAATAGGATTGGAGGGTCCCCCTTCTTGGTTGATACATGTGATAAATTAAATATCTCCCTCCTCATAGAAGTAATTTTGCACATATCTGTTACAAGGACTGTCATATTCAACTTTCCAAACATGGTTACAGCGTCTATGTTCAACTAAATCTCATCTTTTGTTGTTTTTGTCTTTGGAATCAACTCATGTACCAGAGGTGGAAGTGGTGGGACCACATTATTTGTATATGGGGGAGGAGAAATTACGTTTGGTTGAGGTAGAGTGGAAGGTTGTGATGGAGGAACTAAAGCCTTATTTCTTCTAGTGTTTGTCAAAAATTCCCTCTTACTCAATTCCTTTATTTGATCATCTGTCAACTAGTTTAGCACCATGAGTCATCCCTCTCTTTCTCCTTTTCTCTTGGATTCATCAATCTGTTCCTGTGTGACGTCTTCCTCTTGGAATTTATAGATCATATCCATGAATTCCATACTATCAGGAGAGTATTCATCTCTTTGGGGACATTCATCCTCTTGGTGAGGTTCTTGACATGGAGAACACCATGGTTTCTCTTCTATGTTGACCATTCCAACCAGGTTCAACATGTTAGTGTAACATCCCCAACCACCCAGTTCGGGCCATGCTACTCCAGAAAATGATTTCATTCTCTTCTCAACATACCGTAACATACCAAGCCCCCGACTGAGCTATGCCACATAAAAAAAAATCGAGTTGCATGCAACTTAAAACATATACACACAAAACTCTTGTAGAAATTTATATACAAAATGTAAACAAACACATAGATTATGTAAATACATAGATTCATACTGAAATAACAGTAAACATGTACATGCATCATATACAAGCAATGCCATAAATATAAATATGGTTATAAACCACACATAGGATAAACCCATAAAAATAAACACGTAAATAATAATGAAACATGTAATTTATCACATAATGGACAATTATCTTGGTAAGAATATCACCAACTGTGTGCAGACCTTCCATGAACCTCCCAGCCTTATACCACACTTCTCATCACTCTTAATAGTGAATCACCCCCGAGTTGGGACTAAACTCCACCCAGGTAAAGGGATTCCTATGCAGGATGATGTATCATAGACAACAGGAAAGACTCTGTCATAGGTGGAAACTCAACCTAACAGCCTACAGTCTCTCATTCCCCACATGTATGTCCCACCCCAGGAAGTGTTCCCCCTCTCTTCTCAATAGTCCTTTGGTTGCCCACTTCCCTTCCAGGGCTTCAACAATAGGCTAGACAAGAAGTCTCAGAGCCTTGTAGTTGTAGTTTGACACCTTTAGGAAATCAATTCCCAACAATTCTCTCACCCAGAGAGAAATTTCTCGTCGGCCTGAAAACCCACCTCCTCAATATCCCACGGGCCTGGCAACCTACCTCTTCAATGTCCCATGGGCCTGACAAACTGCTTCTTCAGTCCATCTCCCAAGTGAACCAGCTACCCCAACAGGTATGGATACATATACAGGTTAAGGTACAGTGACAGAAAGGTACATAGGACAACTGACTGCATGAGTGAATGGTCATGTAATGGTTGAATGTATGACTGAATGATGGAAGATATCAAAAAATAAACTAAGTCCAAACTATATGTATGCATGTTCCCAACTTGACACTTGTCATGTTGGGAGCTACTTTGGCCCACTTGTCCCCATCTTTAGAACTTATGATAAAATAATTATCCATACTTTATACTTAAGAAATATTAATATAATATTCCTTTTTGGCTTAAGCTCCCTAATTTAGCCCATTTTCTTTAACTTTTAGCCCCCCCCTTTTCCTAACTAGTGGAGTTTATTCCCCCATATGCTTTTATCGTGGTTGGTCTGCGCACAACGATGTATTTTATATTAATAATGAGACATATACAAAAATAGGATCACTCGACTTTAACATCTAGGCTCTCTGGCCTAATAAACACATCATCCTTTTGGATTATAATAAACTAGCTCGCTAACCTATAAAACATAGCATATACATAAAGGCTCTTTGTCCTCACAATCGCGCGCACTTAAGTTGTTGTGTGCGGTATCCTATAATGTGCCCATTTCATAATTTTACTGCACAATACATGTGCACACTATACCATGAAATATGCATGCCAAAAAGATATAAAACAACTCACGAGCTTAAGTACATTATTACATTTATAGTTGTGGTTCAGCCCAGGGATATTACAATCCCCTCCCCTTATTTATGCATTGTCCTCAGTCCATTATATACCATGTACCATTCAAATTATTTAAAGTATCCAATATTTAGCTATTGGAAGCTTGTTATCCATCTAGTGCTCTACTTTCTAGCACCAATTATGGTACTCATACTGCAACTGGAAGTCAATTTCTCTATTCCATAGAGTTTCTTCAGGGAATAATTCAGCTCATTGTTCCTTATTACATGCTACAATTAAACCTCATTGAAGCGGAAATTGGTTGTAGATCCACGACGTTCCACCTAGCCTTGGATCTCACGGCTGATAAAATCTCAACAACATACCTCCCCTGAGCAAGGGCTATGACTCCATCAGGGCAATGGCTTCCCAAGATAACCACGACCCACAATCAACATCAACATAGTCTAGGCCAATGTACCAAACCTCAACAACACTCTGACCAACGGTCTCGCTTACCCACATGCTTGTACAACCCAAGGTAGTATGCACCTTCATTGTCCAACAGTTCATCGATTGCTCAGCTTCCCTTCCAAGGCTCCAACACAAGCCAGACAGAAAGTCTCAGAGCACCGTGGCTCCAAGAGTTACAAATTTAATCAATATCATCTCATCTGCATCACACACATGCAGTTATCATGAGAGAGCATTATAAAAATTGCATTTTAGAAATCAAATTAATTTCATAAGGGATTCGACTTTTCCGAAAATATGAAATTCTATTTCATAATTTTTCATCGTTGCTGGAATAATAGAATGTAGTTTTCCTTATGGATTTCAGCAAGCACCATGCTAAATACCATTGTTCCTGCAATGATTATATATTGCATACATCCAACAGATTGTTAGTATTTTATGTACATCATAATTCAACATGTACAACACCTTATGCAATGATCTTAGAATTGCGTGCACCTAGCAATTCAATCACAATTACCAAACAATTTAACCATATATAATGACTCATCATTCTATTCATATGCATGTTCATAATTAATAACAATAAGTTCATTATTTCATTTTTCTGAACATAAAATTTTCTGTGGTCTCTATTTGTGTGACTACCTGGCTTGCAACTTTCATGTTGCAATATTTAATAGTTTCTGAAACGTTCTCAACTTCATGAGTTAGCAACATTTCAGCCATTAGTACAATTATTTCCATGCAAAAACACATATACATGCAGTCACAAAATGCATTCAGCAAAATGCATTTAAGTATACAGTTCCATCATGTATGAGTGCAACTCTGCCACTTATTAGGCATGAGTGCAACTCTCAATCCCTATTCATTCAATGCACCTTTGCATTGATGTTCAAAATGATCTTTATCTAAGTCATGTATCTCACCATCCATAAATTAGAAATCTAGCCAATGTCTTGACACATCTCCACACACTTCCCATTGTCTTCACAATTACTTGGATGCCTTCCTTTTCGACTCGAACACTACACCAAGAATTCAATTTTGTGGTGTTTATTAGTGTTATCAAAAAAGTTGCAGTCCAAGTTTTATTTAAAGGTAGGAAGTTCATTGGGTACTTGTGTGGCACATAACCTTTCTATAACCATACCTTTCCATATCCAATCATGTCCTGGTCTTATACATGACTATCTTTCTTAGCATCATTCCTATAACAAGTTCTTATCTTTTATTTTCTTTGGTTATTGCCTCATAACCAAATTAACATGACATGCTACTATGTCAATGTGTGCATTCAAAAGATAAAAGATTTGATAACTATAACAAATCTATAGCCTTTACCACACCTAGTGGTAACTTAATCATGTCAATGCACTTAAACAATACCATACAACGTATTATAAAATTCAATTTGGGGAAATTCTTTCTTGGATTTCCCTTTGGAAATTGTGCAACATAATTTTCAAAAGAGAAATACTTACATGCATGGCTTCCATTAAATGAATTTAAAGCTACCTGATTAGTTGATGACGATCGAAGATCTCATGCCTCTTTATCATTCTTATAATCAACATTCCAACCTTATGTTGCTTCCTTCCATATGCAACAACATTATCAACAACACTTGCAAACATGCAAGCATTCTCACTCTATGGTTGTCCCAACAAGCCATAAAATACTTGTTGCTACAGTAATTGCAACAACTTCTTTTCCCTTGTATCACGTTTCTTTGTTTATCCCAGAAGTCTTCCATTCTTCCGGATTCCTGAATCTTCATGTTGTCTTCATTGTAACCACTGTGCATGATTATTTATGTTCTGCACACTTTCTAGCCAAATCACTCTTGGCTGCCTTTTCTTTTGCATCCAAATACTAAACTGATATTAACCTTCAAATTTTATTTATTTCTTGGATCCATCTATCCCAACTCATACTTGGATGAATTATAACTCCAATCATGCTGTCCTATAGACTTTGGATCTTTAACATCCATTTAATTTTTGGACTGAACTATTCCAGCTCTTCCTTGACTGAATAATTTAGTATTTGAGTTTTCTTGCATTCTTATCTTCTCCTTTCCAACTAGCCTCGAACTTCACTTGCATAGCCAATCTCTTAGCATACTCTAAGGATGCACATATGCCTCCTACTCTAGTTGCATAGAATTAATTAAAAGTACTTAATATTGTTTTTAATTTACCATCATAATTTCAAGGAATACTTCCACCCCTGGAATTTTCACTTATGGCTCTATACCACTTGAGATGGATTCTTCTCAGGCACCATCTCTTTTGCATTCAAAACCATGCATAGAACCATTTTCTTCTTCATGGTTCTTTACTCACTCTCTACAAAGATTCATTTCACTTTTAATTCTTTCTTGACTTTGACATCTCTATGATATTATGGAAGTATCTTCAATACCTTTGGAATGCATCAACAATCCTCTATTATTATTGCTTTCCCTCTTAGAGTGTTTTCCTGCATTCCCATTAGCTTGATATCTACCTCATGAATTCTTATTCCATTATCCTAGCATGTTCATGGAATTGCAACTACATATTATCTTGATATTAATTTTCAACATTATACTATTATTCGGATCCCTCTAATCCAACTCCTACATGACCCAATTATATTTCCAGTCATTTTTTTTGAATAAACTTGGATAGTTAACACCGACTTCCTTCTCGAGGTACTTGTTTTATCCCTTCCTTATCTGATCATATCTGCACTTGGATTTGCTTGTTGTACATTGTGAACAGTCCCCACTTTTTCACCTCTATGAGGACAATCTCTAAACATATGATCTCATTTACAACCCCAACATTGAATAGGTGGTTGCCTTGGCCTTTGACCCCCTGTCTCAATTGTTTTGGGTTCTCTAGAAGTTGGTTGTCCCTGAGGATTATTTCCTAATAATGGTGGCTTAGTTCCCTTCTTCCTCTGATCCATCTTGAATTATCTTTTGCCTTCCCAAGATTTTTGGAAAGTTGGCCTTACTTTTTGCTGATCATATAGGCATTCAGATCACCTTATGGTCTCCTCCAATGTTTCGAGATCATCATACTGTATTTTTTCACTGATGAATGATGGAAATCCACTAAAATACCTATGAATCTTAACTATCTCATCCTTGATGAAGGAAACATACTTCAACAGTTCTAAAAACCTTCTCTCATATTGATCTATGGTCATACTCCCAAGCTTGAGTTCAAAGAAATCTTTCATTTTCTTGTCATAGTATCTCTTAGTCAAGTATTCCTTTTCAAAATACTTCTTGAATTCCCTCCAAGTAACACTTTTCTCTTTGATGTGTTGCACCTGCACAAGCTTATCCCACCACATGGATGCCTTTTCCTTTAGTTGATAGATGAGAATTCCTCCTTCTGCATGAGAAGAATATTTATGCAATTGAAAATACTTTCTCATGCCCAACAACCATGTCTCTGCATCTTCATCCTTCTTGTGCTCACCATCAAATGTAGGAGGTTTGATTTTGTTCATTTCTCCTCGTAGCTCATCCACCCGAGACCTCTTATGCTTCCTAACATGGGATGGACTTGAGCTGTTGTGTTCTCTCCTATTGGAATGCCTCAGGGAGTGACGATGATGTCTTCTAACACTTCTTGTTCTTCTTTTCTCATCAGGAGACCTGTGACTTCCTGATTTTCTTGATCCACTCTCCTTATCCAATTTCTTTTCTATTATGTTCAAGTTCTACATTAACTTCATGTTGAAGTCCTCTTGCTTCTCCTTGGATATCATAAGCCTTTCATTATCATATTTATGGCTTTGGACATCCTTCTGCCAATTTTTAATGGTCTCTACTACATTCATGTTTTCATCCCTTCCTTCTCCATGTCCATTGGAGTTTGTTCCTTCAATTCCCAAATGGACATCCATCCCTCTGATCTCATTTTCCTGGCTATAAGTCCCCTTTGCATCTTCCATTCCTCTGGAATTTGTGTTGATCCTAATATAATCTAGTTGTTAACTCTGCAAAATGTGAAGCCAACAAAACTTTCTCAGGTTAACTGACTCAATAATTTCATGAAAAATATGAACCATTATGGTTCAATAATATATCATAATCCTTTCTTATGATTTCCTGAAAATTGAATGCCTAGATCAATTTTCTGGGTGAGTATTTATATTCTACTATCCAACAGCTACTCACATGCTCAATTCTGAGTCTTGAGCAAAAAATTATGGTTATTTGAAAATTGTCCATTAATTTTTCTGTTCACACTTCAACTTGACGCAACTTTGTGTTGTAATTATGTGTTTTTTCACCTAATCCATTGGATTTTCCATAGGATCTCAAATGGGTTTCTTCATAGAAATATTTTGGATAGTCTGTCCAAGTTTCACCTCTTTCTGGGTTATGGGATGCTAGTTACATCTTGCTGAAGTTCGAGACCAATTCATGTTTTTAGTCTGGAATGCTACAGGTATCTTCTTTGCCATATTAAAGATTTTTAACATGCCCAGAAATTTAATTCAACTCTAGGAATATCTTGTATGGTTCAATATCTTTCCATTGACTTCTCCTATGCCTCAATCTGTTTCCAGAGCTGAAAGTTATGGCTCTTCGAAGTTAGTCGGGTCTTAAAATTTACCCTCCATTGTTTATGTTGTAAATTTCTCATAAAAGTTTCGTTTGACGAATGGTTTACACCATTGGAAATATCTCTCTGAGATCTTTTATTTGATTTGTAGATACAAAGTTTATCTTGGTATACTTTGTTCTCGTGGTTTTCAAGTAGCTAAAAACGTGGTTAAGGGCCTCAAAAACACGTTGCAAAAAGATGACGTTCAAATGATATAAAATGTCGTGGAAATTCATTGGTTTTTTGTTGTTTTTTACCATCCAAACGACTTCATGCACAAATACTTCAACCTGTACACCCTTATTTAGCATGCGCAACAACACCACAAGGTAATTCATGCTCCGCGCACCTATAACCACTGTGCATCACTTCTCTATCGCGCCAATAACTAGCGCAAACTACTTTTGTGTCACGTGCCAATATCCACCATGCAATATTTTGGTTCTTGCACCAATAATTGTTGCACACAATTTTTTTTTTTTTTTGTCGCACCCCATTTTTGTGTTGCGCGCTATTATTCTACACGCATTTCACACTGCGCGCTGCACCATGCGAAATTTTAGTATGCCCCCATCGCACACCATCAACTAAACTGTCGCGTGACAACATATACCCACATTTCGCACACACCAACAAAATTCCTCCGCGCTCTGCCAATACTACGCACACCACATGCACCATTATTATGCGTGTGCACATCACACACACCTCATTATGAGTATGCACACCGCACGCTAGTATTACAAATGCGTCACTCAATCTGTACTGTGCAATGCTAAATTCAGTGCATGCAACTGCTGCAAACATTTTTCCGCACAACACCAAATTTTAGCGTGAGCACCAGCATGTTAATATTTTTCCGCTCGACACCAAATTTTAGTGCGAGCACCAGCACACTAATATATTTCCGTGCAACGCCAAATTTTAGTGTGCGCACCTACACACCAATATTTTTCCGTGCAACGTCCAATTTTAGCGTGCACACCCACTATGGTAGTTATAATAGTTATAATAGTTATAATAGTTATAATAGTAGAGGCCATTCAATGTAAAGTGGACTAGGTCCACTATAATATTAAATAAGACCCACTATGGTAGTTATATATAATAAATGGGTAGTTAAATATAATAAATGTAAGAGGACTTCTTAGACGGTTCTACTTCTAGAAGATTCCTCCTCTAGAATGTTCTTAGGTGATGGTAGAACTATATAAAGGGGTTCAATCAATGTAATGAGACATGAAGATAAATATTGTATTGTGAGTTGTAGCTCAATAGGAGGATGCCCCCTCAAAGAGGCAAGTGAACAGGAGAGGATCCCTTCCCCAACATTTTTAGTGCGCCCACCGACACACATAATTTTTTTATGCGCATCAATTCCTCGTGAATTCTGCTGCAGAAATTGGGGCTTTTTCCCAATTTCGCGCAATTGTTGTTACTTTTTACCATGGACTCTCTGCAACCTGAAATTTGACCACTTCGAAATCAATCTTCTATGAAATTTCTCTTCAACTCAACTTGCTCGGCCCATCCAGGCTCAGTGCTGAAAATCAAAGCTCTGATACCATTTTGTAACATTCCTGACCACCCAGACCGGGCCGTGCTACTCTAGAAAATGCTTTCATTTTATTCTCAACATACTATAACATACCCAGCCTCCGATTGAGCTATGCCACATAAATGTTTTTCGAGCTGCATGCAACTTAAAACATATACACACATAACTCTTGCAAGACTTTATATATAAAACATAAACAGACAAATACATTTTGTAAATGCACATATTCATACTGAAATAACATTAAACATGTACATACAACATATAAAGGCAATTCCATAAATATCAAGACGACTATAAACCACACATAGGATAAATCCATAAAAATAAACACGGAAATAATAATGCAGCATGTAATTTATCACACAATGGACACTTATGTTGGTAAGAATATCACCAACTATGTGCAGACCTTCCATGAACCTCCCAGCCTTAGACCACACTGCTCATCACTCTCAGCAGTCACCCTCGAGCTGGGACTAAACTCCACCCGGGTAAAGGGATTCCTAACCAGGATGATGTATCATAGACAACAGGAAAGTCTCTATCACATGTGCCAACTCAAACTAACAACGTACAGTCTCTCATTCTCCACATGCCTGTCCCACCCAAAGAAGTGTGCCCCTTCTCTTCTCAATAGTCCTTAAGCTTCCCCAATTCCCTTCCAGGGCTTCAGAAATAGGTCGGACATGAAGTCTCGGAGCCCTGTAGTTGTAGTTTGACACCTTTAGGAAATCAATTCACAACAATTATCTCACCTAAAGAGAAATTTCTCACGGGACTGAAAACTAGCCTCTTCAATATCCCATGGGCCTGACAACCCTCCTCTTCAACATCCCATGGTCCTGACAACCCGCTTCTTCAGTCCAGCTCCCAAGCTAACCAACTACTCCAACAGGTATGGATACAGATACAGGTTCAAGTACAGTGACAGGAAGGTATAGAGGACAACTGACTGCATGAGTGAATAGTCAAGGAATGGTTGAATGGATGACTGAATGATGGATAATATCCAAAAATGAACTAAGTCCAAACTATATGTATGCATGTTCCCAACTTGACACTTTTCATGTTGGGGGCTACTTTGGCCCACTTGTCCCCATCTTTAGAACTTAGTCCATAAAATAATTATCCATACTTTATACTTAATAAATATTAATATAATATTCATTTTTGGCTTAAGCTCCCTAACTTAGCTCTTTTCCTTAACTTTTAGCCCCCACCTTTCCCTAACTAGTGGATTTTATTCCCCCATACTCGTTTATCGTGGTCGTTCTACGTGCATTGATGTATTTTATATTTATAATGAGACATATACAAAAATAGGCTCACTGACCTTTAAAATGTAGGCTTTCCAACCTAATCAACACATAAGACTTTTGGCTTATAATAAACTGGCTCACCAGCCTATAAAACACAACATATACATAAAGGCTCCCTGGCCTCACAATCACACGCACTTAAGTTGTTGCACGCGGTATCCTAGAATGTTCCCATTTCATCATTTTACTGCGCAGTACATGAGCGCACTATACCATGGAAGATGCATGCCAAAAAGATATAAAACAACTCACCATCTTAAGTACATTATTATATTTATAGTTGGGGTTCGGCCTAGGGATATTATAGTTAGGATATTTTTCCTCTTATTGAGGCCTTGGCTTCCAACCCATGGAATCTCTCTATTGTATAGAAAACTAAGGTCTGGAGGCATATTGATTCCTTTCCATTGTAGTTAATAGGCCCATGATCTGATTCTGAACCTGAAAAAATTGAGTACTCATCTTGTCTATCTTTTGAGTGAAGAGAACAATTGGGTCCAGTGCCCTACTACTAGAAGCTTTAGTATTTTATTTTGTATTAGCACAAGAATACTAAAAAGGCTCAACCTTTGAGTCAAGGATATTTTCTTCAATCTATTTACTGTAATCCTTGGCTTTTTCCAAAGTGGTGGGATTTTTATCCTTCAGGATGAAATGAAATTTCCCATCAAAAGCATTCATATAAAGGATATGAACAACTTCATCTGTAGGATGTAGATCTATCGGGATTTGACTATATAATCTATTAAAATTGTTTTCAAATTTATTTACTATTTCATTCCCCTTCTTCTTTATCTGATTAAACTAAAATACAAAAATTTTGTTGTCTTTCTTTTCATCCATCTGTTCTTGAACAACTTAGAAAAGTCTTCATAAGATGTTATGTGATTATCAAGAAGTCCTCAGAACTATCTCTGAGCATATTCAGTCAAAGATGAAGCTAATATCTTCATTTCTACATCCTCAAGTTCCACTTCTACATTTTCCATGTCTCGTCCCATGGCATAGATATGATCGTCAACAATGATCACATTATTTCCTAGAAACTTTAGCAACCATTTATGAGACTCTTTCAACATGGTGTTGGGATATCCAAGGATGGTGGCCATGTTCAATGGCTTATAAAGGTCTTTTTCCCAACGGTGTGACATTAGAGCAAGGGGAAGGGTACCTTGGAAATAGGTTTTGACAACGGGAGACTTGAGAGTAGGCCTTTGTTGGTAAACCTTAGAAGGATTGAATCTCCTCAGGGGAAACATCTTGAGGGAAGATGGATTCTGGGAAGGTGGAGTCACCAAATTAGTTTCAAGAAGAGATAATCAAAGGTGGAATGGGAGCGTCCTTCAAGTGGAGTCTCCAGGAAAGCTAGGGGTAAAGGATTTGGGATGGTAACTTGCCAAAGTGTTTTTAGGGAATGAAATATGATTCAAAATCCTCCCCTATAACGACACCAAATTGTTATCGTGCAAACTGTAGGTTGGAAAAATCCTGACCCAATCCACTAGATGGCGATAACAGTGGGAGATGTTACCCACTTTCACCCCAAATAAACACTCCCTCACTTATGTGAATGAAGAATCCAACACAAAGGGGAGTCTCGGGTGACCCTAGGGGGAACAAAGTGGAAATTGAGAGTATGGAAGTGAAGTTCCTATAGATCAAGTTAATAAGTGAGAAATGTCTTGATAACGAGTATCGAGGATGGTTTATGGTTTCCAAATGCTTGAGTACCTACAAAAGATGTATGTACCTACCCAAGACACAAGAAGGAAAATGTATACAAGCTCAAAGTTAAGTGGACAAACAAGTTAATTTTTCTGGTCCCTAATTTTAGAATTAAACAAGAATATATATCAGCAAGGAAAACATCTAACTACTGCATATTTAATAACTTAAATCATCAAAGGTTGGTTGAGAAATTAAACGTAAAACATGTAGATAAATCCCAACACTTTAACACAAACTTTGGTGGTATTAGAGGTATGTTATAATACATTTTTAGAGTATATTTGTAACAGCCAAATGTCTGTACCAATTATTTTCTACAGAAGAATATTTCAACCCACAAAACAAGAAAGTAAAGCACCCAAAAAGTGTGCTAAAACTAATAGATTATAGGGGCAATTTATTAGAAAATTTTAACAGTTGAAAAGTGAGTTATGATTAAAGTGAAGAGATGTTTTTTGCATCCCTAATGGTTGTAGAATTAGGGTTGTTATAGAAGAAACAATTAATTAGAGAACCAAGATTCCCTAGTGGCCTTGGTTAGCCTTGAGCATGCACAAAAGATTCCAATTCATACAATTATAATATCTTGTGTCTGAACATATCCCAATGCAATAATTTTATTTATCCAATGCAAGAGACTAGTGCCTTTAGCTATTTGGTTATGGAATCTTTAAAATTAATGAGTTAGTTGAGCTACCTCTTTGGGGGTGTAAGACTTTCTACTCCCCAAGGAAAGTTGAACTAACTAGGAAAACCCTAGGAGGGTGTAAATTCTTTTACTCCTCCTAGTATTCCTTTATGTAACAAAATATTTAAAGACAAAATGATGGCCTTAGTGGGATTATATGCACTTATATTCCCCAAGAATCTTATAAAATTAGACTTGTAACCAAGAAAAGAAGCAACAAGATAAATTCCTTACCTAGTCCAAGCATAAACAAGAAAAACTCCTCCTTGAACCAAGAAATATCCACCATAAAAGAAAGAAATGTACTCCAAGAGAGACAACGCATCACTTATTCATCCAATAACATAATAAAAACCATCACAAGAGAGTATAACCAAGAGAGATAGAGAGAAATTCCCAAAGAGGGTGCAAATTTCAGACAAGGTTGATTCTCCAAGTGAAAATTGTTATGATGAAAATGAAATGAGGTTGATCTCTATTTATATCAACCTCCTAAACATAATTTGTTCACATACAAGGGTAAAGCACAAGGTATGGAGTGAAAATTTCCTTTAGTTTTCCCCTTTTACATAATAATAATAATATTTATTTCATAATTTGCACATGAAATAAACCCTAAAAGTAAGATGTCACCCTCCCAGGGCAACATTTTGGAATTTTGAAGAAAAACATTGGGTTGAGGATGAATGGGCTAGGCCTCCAAAGGCCACTTTTCCTCATGCCAAGCCTCTCCTCCATGATCCAATGTGTCTTTCCTAAAAATCATTCCATGTGTCCTCATCACCACCAAAACCCTAACTCATGCATAACGACAATCCCTCCAAGTGTGACGTTTTGGCCTCTAAAGGAAAAAAAATGGGCTAGTAGGGGCATGGGTGAGGTCCTCCAAGGTGTCTCTCAAGCCTACAAAGGCTATCATCATCATCCGGTGAGCGGGCCATGGTATCCAATCTGTGGGATTCAAGCCCCAAGGAAGCCCAAGCTAGGTTTTTTCTTCCAAATCTATCCATCAACCAAGTCATGCAAAGACAATGGATATGCCCTCCACAGATCTCAACTCAAATGCATCATGATGAGTAAATCAAATCAATAAAAGAGCCATCTAAGCATGTACATACAAACCACCTCATCAAAATAAACAAGTTCTCAAAGACCCTATGCAATTTTCCAAGTTTAGGTAATGGAGGGTTGACAAATCGACCTATTGGGTGAATGGTAGCTCAAGTTTAGGAGTGTTTCCCAAGTGGACCCCTCTCTAGGTCATGTGGATAAAGTGACATGGATAAGGGAAAGAATTTTGGGCATGGGGTTCATGGCATACAAGGAATCACAGTATCTCATTTATGGGTGTCTTTGTAGAGGGTGTGTTGCACCTTTGTTTTCAATGAAACCTTTTTCCAAGACCATTTATTGTCTTTTGTTTATTTAAGTTGTTTCTAGGTTGAATCCAAGGTGGGGATTCTACCTAAGCATGAAAAATAGTGCCCACAGATTCTCCACCTTGGTTGTAATTTTATATTAGTTATTTTTCACAGGTTCCATCAGTTTCTTATGAGAGACATTTCATTGTCCTCGCAATCCTTGGGCGATAATATAGAAGGTTCATGATCATATTTTATCTTTTTCTATTTACAAGCCTCTGGGCCTTTGGCCCCCTCTTCCCATGAAATGAGGGACAATCCCTTCTTGGTTCAATACACCCGAAAATCCCAAAAGGTAAGGAGATGAGGGTATGAAGTGAGGAATGTGACAAGTATGATCGGGAATGGCATGATGACTCATCAAGTGGACCTCCCAGTATAAAACCTATCCCTAATGGTGACCCACTTACTAGGGCTCAATGTCAACGACCAAATTGAAATAGGGCAAAGAACATAATTTCCAAGCAAAATTTATATAATCAAAAGAAATTTAAAATGCCACAAACTTAAATGCCTCAGATATTGAAATGACACTCACCATAATACCTGTCATGTGCCTCATGGAGCAAGACCCAATGTCTTCCAGAAACCAACTGATGTGGTGGATACCCTCATGATGAACCTGGAACTGTGGTGGTTAAGAGGGTGTCTATTTTTTCAAGTGGACACTATTGGTCAAGATGTCTCTCGACACTCCATGTCTGCAACCTGAGGGCCTTGAGACATCATATTCTTAGTTATCCCTAGGAATTGGGGATAACAGGGTATACAGAGGGCAATCTAGGAGAAAGAGTTTTTCATATTCAACCCTCTTGGTGTCAAAAGGTGACATATTCTTTATTTCCACGACGTTTTTGGGATTTTCCAATGCCTAGTTTCACCATGCAACTCATGAGAATTAGTTCTTATTTTAGCAGTATTGATTCTCTTCTTTACGCTAGTCAAAACAAAGAGATACTTTTGATCTTCAAGGTTAGGGTTAACCACCTCCTTCTAATATATTGATTTTATTTTATCCTCTAATCCCTTATCACACCATAGATTCTCCTTAAATTTATATTGAACAATATTTTTAATATTATCGATATTCTACATAATAACTTCTTCTTTTATTCCATAATGATTTATCCAAGACTTGGCATCATTATGCCATCCCTGCTTGAGTTGTTGGTGATTTTGGCTAGAGTCTGAAGCAATTTTGGGGAGCCTCTTGTTATACATTTTTTCTATCTTGTTCTTGTACATTAAGTACCTAATCATAGTTGCACTCTCAATGGGGGGAAATGCACGCTTCGATAAGGAGGATATGATAGAGTCTATTTCCCTTAATTTTGAGATTATAAGTTAAAACATTATTTTGGATCTGCTCTATCTTTCTCCATGATTCTCAAGAGATAATGCATCCTCAAACTTCACATCCATATAAGATAACAAGAGTGACAAGAGTCTCAAAGAGGAGTTTTTCTTATCCCATAGCCAAAGGTCTGCTAATTTACAATTATTTTCAAGCCCATAATAAGCTTTCCACCCACCATTAACCATTTTCTCAATGCTATAGTTCCAATTGAGCTTTTGATGAGTATCAATTCCAAGATACTTGTATGAAGGCACTTCCTCCAAGATATTATTGTCATATACAAAAATATTGTAGGTGATCTTGTTGGATTTAATGATGATAACCTTTGTTTTTTCAATGTTCATAGTGATAGTTGTACTAGAGCATAAGTCCTTGTGGATTCTAAGATGCTTACTAAGGTCATAAGGATTCCTTTCCATAAGAACAATATCATTGATATAGAAGAAGGATGATTACTATACTAGCAGGAGTTGGTCCAACACAACCTATGACTTCCAAACAATCTTCTAACTTGTCAATGTAAATGCTAAAAAGAGTAAGGGATAGGGGAAAAACTTGTTTGACTCCTATATTGTAGTTAATTTCTTCTAACAAACCTTTAGTGCTCTTAAACTTGATAATAAAATTCTCATACAACCTTACATCTCTCATCTTGGAGGGAACTTTGATCTCTTCTAACCTATTCCAAAGGTTTGTCCTAGGCACAGTGTAAAAAGCTTTCCTAAAGTCAACAAAACAACAAAGGAGATTTGTTTTATTGTTGTAACACTCCTCTGCAATGATACTAAGCATGATAATGTGGTACACAATTGAATGATAACCTCTAAAACCAACCTGATGTTTAACTCTTTTTCCATGGCTTTCTAGCCATATGCTTATCTTCTTTTCCAAAATACTTCCATATAACTTGGATAAAATGGAGCTATTTATATTAAAGTGATCAGTGAAAACAAAATAAATATTAAAGTGATTGGTTGTGTGTGAGAGAGAGAGAGAGAGAGAGAGAGAGAGAGAGAGAGAGAGAGAGAGTAATCATATAATAGATGGAATCTTGTATATGTATAAATTCTGTGTAAAAACACGCCAACACAAAAGACCTTTTTATATCACTTCAAAATGATGCTCAATGCTCACCTATAAAAGTTGGTTTTAATACTAATAATTAAGAAAATAAAAATAAAAAGTAGAAGTAAAATTTATAAATGTATTGAAAATTTAATACTAATAGTTAAGAAAATAAAAATAAAAAGTAGAAGTAAAATTTATAAATATATTGACAATTTATTTATGAAATGGTTATTGTTTTAATGTATTTAAATATTATAAAAATATAGATTGTATATGAACATTTACACTAAATTTTATAATGATGATGGTGGTGGTGGTTATGAGATTAAATTTGGTTTATCAGATCTTAAGAAAGGTAAGGAAATATTTGGTTTTCTTTATAATTTTATTTCCTTGCTAAAAAAGCTTTAAATGAAGCATTCCTAAATCACCATAGTTTTGATGAGTTAAAATGTTAAGAAGTAGATATTGTAACAAATATTTGAAATTGGGATTTAAGGTAGATGTATAAATCTTCAACTCTCTTAGTGTCACAAAGATGACAAACTCTTTCTACCCATCACGTGAGTTTGTTTTTTTATTTTAACAATGTTGATTTTCTTTCTAACATTAATCAAAATATAAAAAAAATAAAAAATGTTTTAAGTTAGGGTTGAACACCGCCACACATATATAATTCTTCTTTATCACATCATAATTTATTCTTCAATTTGATTTTACAATTATTTTAATTATTTTGATATTAAATAAATTTTTTATTTTTAAATTTTGGTTATGAAAATTATTTTAAATTCATATAGTTATTAATTTTCTATATATATATAATAAATATATATTATGTACCATTGTTGTCCGGTTTACGGTGTAAGGCTACAATGGTCCTCGTACATCACAAGAGTTTTATTTCCCAAACAACTTTTTCACTTTTCTTAGTCTTCTTAAAATGAACCAACACACATGATAATTATAATCATCGTACACATATTAGTAAAAGAGAAAGTATAATGGACAAGGAGAAAGGGTCCAACACAAAGTATTTATAATATATTTTCTCATTTTAGATATTGTATTTAAAAAATATATTATTTTAGTTTTTTTTTAATTATAAAATATAATTTATAAAACTAAATATAAATGCAAATGTTCGAAGGAACTCAAATAATTTTTTAAAAATATAATTTATCCATGTACTTACAAATTGTTACGTTCACCTTTGAAATTGATAAATTCGATTAGAGAGTTCATACGTTATTGTTTGAGACTTGGCTATGTGAAAATCTTTTAAGAGTGCCCTTGTTTGGTTCTTATCCCTATTTCTCCATTAATTTTCTGAACCATTTTTATGTTTTGAAAGACTTTCCATATTATCTTTCCTTTATTAAGCGAGAGGTGGTTTTTATTTCCTCCATAGACATCCCCTCTATGTATGGGTCGATGCTTGCTCCAATTCAAGTTTTAGGTTGCAAACAAGGATGTTGATGTGAAGTAAGAATGAATAGTAGTGGGAAACAACATAGACAATGACTTCTGAACCATTTTTATGTTTTGAAAGACTTTCCATATTAACTTCCCTTTATTAAGTGAGAGGCATGTTTTACTTTCTCAATAGACATCTCCTCTCTCTATGGGTCGACTCTTGCTTCATTTCAAGTTTTAGGTTGCAGACAAGGATGTCGATGTGAAGTATGAATGAATAGTGGTGGGAAACAACATCTCCATGATTATAAAGGAGACATAACATTTAATTACCTCAATGTTAAATAAGGTTTGTAGATTATTTTTATTATCCACCTATATGCGAATATACCTCTAGATCATGCACCAATGTAGGGGGATAATTCAAGAAAGTGTTGGGATAGGTGTGTCATACACATTGTAGTGTTGTAGTGGAGCAAGGAATAAATGCAAAGCTATAGCAGTGAATAAATGGAGAGTTATATCAGGGAATAAATGAAGACCAATGGTAGAGAATAAATGTAGGGTAGTGATAGAGAATAACATGTTGGTGGTTTCCAACATGTAGAAATGGAAAACCATAAATGGTTTATGGTTTAATTATGCCTATTTATTTAGTGCCAGGGTTGGAGGAAAATAGAGTGTGTAAGTTTTATCTTATTGTTATTGTTGACGAGATATTTCTCATGTGACTTTGGGTCAAACCACGACAGAGCCAGACTGTATTGAGAAGATTGAAAGTCTTCCCCGACACAAAAGCATACAAAACTAAAAGAATAACTACTTTGGCTAGGAGAAAGTAGGGAAAGAAGAGAGGAGAAAGAGTGCACCTTAAGTCTCCCGTTTGATGTCGATCCCCGCTCCTTCTTCTCGAAGAGCTCCTGATCCTTTGTCGGAACCAATTTGCAAAATGGAACAGAGACAAGCTCTGCTACAAGGTAGTTATATGATCAAATAGTGTAAATGTCATGTACTATATTCAAAGAAAATGTGATAAGAAAAGACACATAATGTTGCATTGAATACACAATTTGGAGGGAAAAAAATCTCTTCTATTAGCACCAAATAAAGAGGTTAATTACAACCTAACTCACTCGATGTTGCTTTGGAGCCAACCGCCTGGGTTCTTCCAAGAATCCTTCAAGCATCAACTTAGCCACAATACTCTTCCTTGGATAGTCGAAATAGGGATAATGATACACCTTATGACTATATAGGTAGGAAAGAGGCACTAGAAAAGGAGTTTCCAGATTGGGGAATTTTACTCAAAGGGTAATAGGGATAGGGAGGCTTGCCGGATCTCAGTAGCATAACCTTTCACCAAAATACTTCTCCATGTATTAGCCCTCAATGGTGCTTTTATATCTTCTCCAAGAGGTTGGAGGAGTTGGAATTCGTTTTGTATGGGCACGAGGATGTTGGGAAATGAGCCCAACCGAAAAACTCGTCTGAAAATTTGGATATATTTTATTTTTCCATTTTTTGAGGGCCTCCATAGGTTGCAAACTAGGAAGTCACGAATGTCCTCACTTTGCATCAAATTATCCCGTGAATATGTGAAAAATACATGTTTTTTAAATGAATTCCTTGAGGCAAGTTGGGAAAATGTCTAGCAAGCCAAGGGAAAAGGGTTAGACCATGACACAAATGCATAGGTGTGGCATTTGGTGCTATAAAAGTTATGCTACTGAAATTTCTCTAGAATTATGCTACTGTTGAAGACTCTTGTTGTGAGCATAAAGACTTTGTATTATAACCATTTAGTTGTTGAACAATACATTGAATGTTCTTTAGAGTGTGGGTTTTTTTGTTTTTTTTTTCTATTGGAAGGTTTTTTCCTAGGAAATCATGTTGTTAATGTTTTGTTGTTTATTTCATTTGTTTACAGCTATTTTTTTTAATCTTTTTCTCCCCATTCTTCTCTCATGGATTAATGTAGGAATCATATTCCACACCTCTAGTTCCTTTCATTTGGTATCAAATCTTAATCACCTCGAATCTAAGGAGTTAAGGACAAGGTTTTTTTATGTAATTTTTGTTTGAGTGGGATTTTGCACAAAAGGAATTTGTTTTATGGAAATGGAAAGCACATTGTAGGTCCCTGTTTTGACATGTTTAGTACAGTCTACAGGATCTCGTTTTGAAAGTTTACCTTGTCATTTACCTATTTTATCACCTTATAACGACATATATTTTACCATTTTTCCTTTAAAGTGCATTCTTTAGTCAAAGGTAATTATTCTAACCTAATTATTGCATTTTTCTTGTTTAATGAATAATATATGTTTAATTGATCAAGTTGATGAGGTTATTGAAATATTCATATAGCATGTTGAACAAAATCTTGTAACTGTATTGACAGTTAGGATGTTTGCCGAACTTCCCAGTTGATTCAAAGACATGGGTTTTGTGGACAAATGCATACACATGGATACCTGTTGTCTAAATCGACAAAAAATCTAGACAGAAGAATGCTCTTCCTGGTCAACACTCCAACTGAATCCTGTAGCACGTGAGTATATTTTGATTTCATGCCTTCGATCATGAAATCATAATGAGATAACCGATTATGTAATTTTGTTTGTTCATTGATTTGTATGAATCTGATATTGTAATGTACTAGCTATCTCTAGTAGATTTCGTATGGGATTAGATGCCCATAATTACTAGTCCTAAATTAAATGCAATTGTATAAGTATTAAAGGCATTCATTCCTAGAACATATATAGAGATAGCAGTGATAAGAGGGAAGTAAGGCTGAGACTCTATTTCAATACTTCTAATATGTTTTATTATGAAATACAAGACAAGATTATGCATGCTCATCTTCTAAATATGTGATTTTCCAGGTGTGTAGTGGGCATACTTATGAGGAAAGGTAGATCCCCCTTCATCTTAGAAGTAACACCTTATTTTTTTTATTTTTTTTGTATTAGAATAAAGAGTGATTTCATTTGCTGATACAATTTCACGGTTCGATTCTTGTAGCAAGTGTGACATAATTATGTAGTAATGTTAATTGGTTGATGTTACAGTTTTGTTCATGTTCTGTCGTTCAACTAGTTCTTGTTGGAGCAAGATTCTCATGCTTGTTTGTATGTCAGTTTGAATGGTGATACTCTAAACAATGAATTGTCAGAGTTGCAATCTATGCACTTATTTGTCACTAATTCTCCATTTGTTAGCTACTGCTCATGATAGACATCTTGTTTGCATTATTATTTTCTCATTTCGATTGTTTATACCTTTTAATTGAGGGTTTTCAATCGAGCATATAGAGTGAATCCAACTTCTATTGAATATTAAAATATGTATTCAACTTGCAATTTGTAACACCCCGAGTCTTGATCCATGTATTAAATAATGTATCTTGTTAATTTATGAAAGGGCAGAGTGCCTCAAACAATTGAAAGAGGCCAGTGTGCCTAGGAAATGCAATGTTTTGATCATTATTAATAATAAATAAATCACTGGATGCTAGACGAACAAGGACAAGAGTTATAAAGGGATATGTTTCCACAAGAGAGGGGGATTGAGGGGTTTAGTGTTTATTTTATATTTTTTTTACCCATTTTTTTTAATGGAGAATAACAATTACATGAGCTTCTTGGGGGAATGGCCAAGTGGTTCCTTAATTCCAAGATTTACATAAACCCATCTTTGGTCTATGTTGGGGGTTCTGCTAGTGATTTCTTATTCTTCTTGCACTCATTCATTCACACACCCATTCATTGATTCACTCCTCCATTCATCCATTTTCATGCACTCTTTCACCCACTCGTCCTTCCTCATTTGTGTTTGGCATGGGAAGGGGAAACAAATTGTTGAAGAGGAGCCATGGTTTTGTTAGATATAGAGACTGTTGGTGTATTCCAGCCATGAATTAAGGCCTACATGTCTAAGATTATTTGGCCTGTATGCATCTTTTCTCATAGCTGCGAATCTCGAGAGTCCCAACATGGAGATTCTTTACCAGAAGCAATGGAGCCCTGGAAGAAGGTGGATAAC
>ML814071.1:294165-319150 GCA_009831015.1 Picea engelmannii | reverse complement strand
GGAGCACAAGTACAAGACAGAATAACACAAGATGTGTGACCACTTCTTAGCACCTTTGTATGAATTCATTTTCTGTGCATCAACCCCATGCATGAGGGATAAAGCATTAGCAATAATCATAAATATTGGGGAGTGGTACCTAATGGAACATGGGACTTACATCAAAATATACGGGGCTACCAAAACTCCTCATCTACTCCCAAGATTTATCCCCGACAAATTGGTACTTCACGAGGTCGCCTATAAAACAGTGATCCATGGAGTCATGGTGGCCCTCTACCACAACAAGAAAGTCATCTGGCCCTTGCTCCCATTATGGATCGGATCATACTCTATTGGGAATATCAAGCAGGCTAAAGCCAAAGTGGATACTTTGTTTTCATGTCACTTCAGAGAAGAAATATTTATAAGACATGACCCCAAAAAGTTGGTCAAGGAATATTGCATCCAGATCAAGCATACTTGGGAGTATACTTCGGCCATTTGGGAAGAAGAAGTGCACGCATAGACTTATGATGAATTCATTTCTAGGCCACAAGGCAAACCCATAGGAAGGATTTCCAATGATGAGAAGGCCATGAAGAAGCACAGAAGAAAGAAGAAGAATAGGCAGCAACAAAAGCATCTACTGCAACGACATCCACGCATTCTGGTTCAGCCGAGGAGGAAGAAACAACAGTAGATAAGAAAAGAAGAAAGAAGGAAAACATTCAGAAAAAGGAGGACGCAGCTAAAATGAAGAGGAAGACCGATGAGGTTGGAGCTAAAGCAGAAGCAAAAGCAACAATAGTAGCAGAAGAAAAGGTAGACGCGTAGAAGGAAGAAAAAGCTTAAGCCGAACAGAGAGCAATAGTTGAAAGAGCAGTAGAAGCAACAGCAACAATGGAACAGAAAACAACAAATGAAGTTACACCCAAGGCAGTTGAGGAGGAACAATGGAAAAGAGATGGAGAATCTCTTAATAATGATGCCTCAAATATCAATGCGAACATTCCAAAGACGTCAATAAATGCTCCTAGAAGTCATACTCAATTCGGTGGGATGAAATTGGGTCTTTGCACCCCATAAAAACAAAGAAAAGTGGCAAATTTAAAGAAATTCAAATATGATAGAGCCACTGGCAGGATTATATAGCTGCAGATGAGGAAAGTACCAGTCATAGGAGGTGATCCAATATCGGTCCTAAGAGAGACCCCAGTGTAGAGAGAACCCACTTTCCATAGCACTTTCGTTGGAAAGTGGGTCCTCTCTAACAGAACCTTATAAACTTATTTCGTCAAAATCAAGAGAAGGATGCCAAAACCAGAGAATTAGAAGAACAACTCCGGCAAGTAAGGATAGACGAAGGTCACCTAAAAGAGTTCAAAGCATGTGAATAGAAAGTCAGGAGAGAGTTGGAGGACTCCATCACAAACATGTATGCCCACTTGTACATCTTTTATCAGATGGAAACTACTGTAATGGAACAACATAGCCGAGTGCAAGCCAAGAACACCCAGCTCATCACCATCCATGAAGGTTTAGGTGATATTGATAGATGGATCACCGAAAACCTAGACGCTTCGGTCGAGATTCCTCACCCCTTAGATATAGAAAGAAAAATTGATTATGCTTCACTTGATTGGTGTCAGCAAGCTGGGCAGAGAGCAGAAAAGGAGACGACCATCTCCCTAGCAATTCGCACACAACTTCATAAAGCAGCACAAGTTTCAACACAAAAGTGTCATCTTCTTCCAATCGAAGAGCTAGGGAAAACCCTCACTATGGAACAACTCCTCAAAAGAATTCAAAAAATCACAAGTCAAAGGTGGGGAATAACCGAATCAACTATGAAGGTGACAATGGAGCTAATGGATCAACATCTCATACACCCCACAAAAGTACACATCATGATTCAAGCATTCATTGCCACCTTGGCAAAAAATATGAAGACCCTCACTCATAACACAGTTGTACATGAAGCCACCCTTGAGGAACTTTTATACCGTCGGGTCATATCACTCTACAACCAATTTGAGATTTGGACAACTTACATCAGGGACAAGAGTACATGAATAAGATGAAATAGCAAATTCAAATTTGTTGACAATTGTATTCTATTTCATATTTTTCCAACTATCCTCAGTTTCATCCCCATTTTCACACTTGTCAGTAGCTAGTGGGGGAAGCTAAAAGAACTTATGTAAATTGTTGTTTGTTGTGAACTATTTTCAGTAGATATCCTACTTTTTACATGTGTTATAAGAATATATTTTGCCTATCAACTTTTCTTACGCAATTGATATTATTATCGCAGCTTTCCTATTCTTTCTTACATTTATGTCCCGAGAATATGAGTTGTTGATGTATGTGATAATGTGATTTAGACTATTCTAGTTATATATTCATGTGCATGCATTATCTTACTTTGCTTCTTCATAACAACTATTTGAGTGAAGTTATTTGTGAAGTTTAGTTTCTTTCCAGCTACTCATTTGGTTACGATAATTTTCTCCTAGCTACCATAGGATAGATTAGATTTTATCTTTGTAATTAGATAGTCTTCATCTACATCTGCATTCACAAACCATCCAATCATCCCCCTCATTACCAGTAATGGCAGTCGGTCTAGAATCCATATGGGTTTCCTACACCAAACGTTGCATATTCTAATTGGGACTGTGTACCAAGGAGTACCCCTTGTTGTTGAAGGGAATTTCTTCCCCATCATCACCTGGCTAGGTGGTGTTATCCCCATTTTGTGGGACAACTAAGGAGATCATGTCTCGAGACCCTCAAGTTTCTGATATGGAATGTCAAGAGACTACATGACCAGTAGTATCCATTTGCACATATAGAGACCCTTCTCACCACCAAAGAGATCAGGATTTTCAGATGGCATCCACCACACCAATTGGCTTCCAAGAGGCATTGGGCCTTGCTCCATGAGGTACAAGTCAGGTATTAAAGTGAGTGTTATTTCAATATTTGAGGCATTTGAGTATGTTGTATCTTAGACTACTTTAGATTTCATGATATATACTTGGACATTATGCCTTTTTCCCTATTTCACCTTGGTGGTTGACATTGTGCCCTAGTAATTGGTCTTCCTCGACAATGAGTTTGCTACTAGGAACTCCCTTGAAGAGCCCATCGTAATGTTCCCAACCATACATACCACTTTCCATCACTTAAAACCTCCATCTACTTGTCTCTTGGGATCTTAGGGTGTATTGACCAAGAAGGGGTTGTCCCTCATTCTATGGGAAGAAGGGGATAATGGCCTAGAGGGATTGTTGTTGGGTAAAAGATAAAATCTTGTTTATAAATCTTCCAGAAGCTTCTCTTAGGGATCCCTCAAGAAAGCAATGAAATGCTTCTCTATAAGAAAAGGGGGACCCACAAGAATAAAAGATAGAATGTTTAGGGGCTTAGTTGGAGGATAGGATGTCTCATCACGAGCCAACCTATCATGATCATGGGTACTTAGTGGTATGACATTACCATCATCTGGCCACCAAGCCAGGGTAGTGGCTCTCAGTCGCACAACTGAGAGAAAGGGGGTCTCATCACAAGCCAACCTTGTCATTTCCACAAGGTATTTGTGAATGACACTGTCATTATCTAGACACCACACCAGGACAATGGCCTTCAACTTATCCTTAAAACATGAAAGAAACAAAGCATGGAAAAATGATGGGCTTGGAAAAATTGCATTGCAAACGATGGTGCCACACACCCTCTACAAAGACACCCATGAATGAGACACTACAACCCCTTCTATGTCATGAACCCCATTCCCATTGAGTCTTTATCCTTAACCACTTCATCCACTTTACATGGCTTAGAGAGGGATCACTTGGGAAACACTCATTGACCTAGAAAAGATCTACCCAATAGGACACCTCGTCAACCCTCCCATATCCAAGCTTGGCAAGTAACATAATGTCTTTGAGCACTTACATGTTTGACAGGGAAATCTTTGATGCGCATGCTTAGGTGGCTCATTTATTAATTTGATTTACTCATCAAGATATTTTGACTTGTGATCCTTGGAGGGTGTGCTTATTTGTCTTTGCAGGACCTAGTTGGTGGACAGTTTTGGAGGAACAAGCCTAGCTTGGGCTTCCATGAGGCTTGAAGCCCACAGGTTGGATGCCAAGGGCCCGCATGCCAGATGAGAGAGACATACCTTCGAAGGCCTAGAGGACACCTTGGATGACATGACCTAGCTCTTGCATGCCAAACATTTTTCCTAGGAGAGGCAAAACGTCATCTTTTGGAGGCTTAACGTCATGCTTTAGGGGATTGAGGTGGTGATGACTACACGTGGCATGTTTTGAAGGAAGGAACCCCTGGATTGTGAAGTAGAAGGTTTGATTGGAGACACATGGCCTTTTAAGGCCCAACCCTATCATCTTCAACTCAACGTTTGACCTAAAAGTGCCAAAAAGTCCCTCCTAAAGGGGTGATGTCACTCTTGGGGTTGTTGACCCCTAATCTTGTGGTTTACCCTAAAATTATGTGGAAAAACTATGTTAATGACATTTTGTATAAATAGAGATCATAAGATCTCATTTTGAATCATAACTCTCCCATTGTGAGATGTATTGGACTGAAATTTCCGCTATCTTTGGCTAGTTTCTCTCTTGTGCTCTTGTGTATGGTTATATTCTTGGTTATTGGTTGATGGAAGTGATGTGCTAGCCTTGGAAGGATCTTTTGTGCTATTGTGGTGGTTTATCTTAGCATTTTTCTTAAATTGGTATGGATTTTACTTTGTGCTATCATTTGTCATTCAAGTCAAGGTTATTTTGCTAGAGCTAGGTGGGAGGTATAAGGAAATACACCCCCACCTTAGCCTCCATCATTTTATGCTTAATTATTGTTGATTTAACAAGGGTTTGCTAAGAGAACTATAAGTCCATACACCCTCTTAGGCTAAACCCTAGCTAGAGACACTTGTTGTTAGAAAAACAAGATCGCAAAGCAATAAAATAAAACAAATGCGGAAATAAAACACAGAAGATACACAATACAATAGAGACACGGATATATGTGGTTCAACCAGTGTGGGCTACGTCCACCAGAGAAATTGTCAGGTCCTTCCTTTATTATTATCCAGCAAATGAAGGGATACAACCTACAATGCCCGTTGTAACTTCCTCTTCTTTCTCTCACAGTCTCATCTCTCATAATACAATATTCACTATGATGCATAGCCACAATACATTTCCCTCATAAAGGAGGGTTTCCTTCTAGGGAAAAAAACCCTAACATAACTTCTACCATTAGATATTCAACCTTATAATAAACGGTCCAGATTTACAATGAAATTACAATATAGATTTACAAGGCAATTTTTCCTTCGAGGGCTTCGCCCCCGAACCTCTGCTAGGGGCCCGCTTGCCCCCTGACCCCCCAACCGGGGGGATAGCTCCCCCAAACCCTGCGGGGGGGGGTAACCCCCCCCCCCCTACACTCCCCCGCTTGGATGAGTGTACATTCTTCTAGGGTGTAAAGTCTTCATGGGGTATAAACAGGACTGAAAACAATGACCTCTGAATCAGGAAGATAATCAGGCTCCACAACCAACATTTGTCTTGGGAAGTAAGAGGATTTACACTCCCAAGGAGGTAGTACCTCTAGATCATTCTTTTCTTGACTCCATTAACCCAATCCTTAAAGGCACTAGTCATTACTTGTTGCATTGGAGAAATAAATTGTTGCTTTCGTAAACGTGAAATTTTCAAGTTTTGAAGTTGTCTCTTTCGGAAGTAAATCATTGAGGTGCCCCCTTTAAACCATTAATTCTTGTTGCTATTATAAAACTAACCTACAACCATAAGGTTGCAAAAAATATAACCCTTTAACCCCTAATAACTCCTAAACTAACCCTAGGACTAACCCCTAATTCTGCTCTAACTCTTTACTAACCCTAGCGCACTTGTTGAGCTAATTAGAAGTAGTTTTCATTGGTTGATTTTTATGCTATAAAGCTTGGTTCGCTATAGACACAAGGCTGAAAAATATCTCTACATCAAGCTTTTGTTTTGAGACTTTCTTTTGTGCTAGAATATTACTTTATCATTGTTGACTTGAGCTAGCCTTCACTAGCTTGTCTCTTGCTTATTCAATCATACTTTTAGCACTTATTTTGAAGCCTTTACTATCTTTTATGAGCTGATATATATCATTTACTTTGCTTCAATTAGGGACAGGAAGATTAAATTTCTTGTCCAACTAACATATTACAAGTATCATCGGTTGTCATTGTGTCTCAGGCAGGTACTTTACTCTCGATGGGTCACTCAACTCACTTGGAAACCCTTAATCTTTCCCAAGACTCTTTTCCAAGCTCTTCCCACCATTTAGAATTGACCTCTAAGGACATCCATTCATACTTATCATTTTCCATCTTAATCCCTCCTAGGGTCACCGGGATTCCCCCCTTGAGGTGACTACCTCTCCTTTTAAGTGACGGGAACACCTGCCTAAGGTGATAGTGGCTAGGTTCTCTCTTAGTTGTCACCATTTTGGTGGTTGGGTCGAGCTTTGCCCAACCTACAACTTGTGCGATAACAAGTGACACACCTAATAGGGTTGGGTGAAGGCCCTCCCATACTTAAACTTGTCAACTCACATGGGATCCTAAGTTGACGTGATGCTTGGAGGGGATACTGAGGTGAATTGTTTACATGGCTTATATCTTAAAATACATCATACTTTGCATGATTTAAGGACTAGTGTTTCTTGTGAACATTGGCTAACCTTGAATTATACTTTTATTTGTTTTGGATGGCCCTAACATGGTTCTTTAAGAGACGTCCTAGGTGTTGCACCTCTTTTGTCACCTAAATGAGAAAAATAATGGTGCTTACAAGCCCAGTTGGGTCAACTGGACAAGACAACAGTAAAGGAAAGGGTTAAAAGGATAAAGCATAAAAGATAAGCAAATAATTAAACTAAGAATGATAAAAAAAATTAAACTATAGTGCATAAGGACATAAGAACAAGAAATAAACAAGACTCATGCCACCAATGGAAAGGATTGTATTAGTGGAAAGAAAACACCAAAGAGAAAGGGAGATTTTGGGTCCCCTCTTCCTCCAAGTGAGGGCTCTTGGACCCCCAAATATTGAGCTCTTCTTACAAATGAAGAACTATAATGAAATGGTGAAGATAATCCAAAGCACATTCATTCTAGAGGTGATATGAATGGCTAAGTGAAATGGTGCTAGCATACTCTTGATGAAGAAAGAGGATCCTCCAAGAGAATATTAGCAGCATAACAATACAAATGAATTCCTTGAAAATGTAGTGCACCCATGGCCTCCTTTTATAACATAACTTTGAGGCATTATTCAACCAGCTTTTAGTGTGAACAAGGGGCCATTTAGGGCACCCTTAGGTCTTTGACCAGCCACCCAGACGGATTCAACCAAGATTTGAATGTCAAATCGACTAGGAAGCTAAACCAGAAGTGGGTGGGAAGCCAACCAATATCATAAATGCCTTGTTTTGAGGGATGCACAATTTTTTGCGTCCACAGTCGTGCATGTGTGCTTTTTCCTGCATTTTTGAATGGCACATGTGCACGCACACTCCCTATGTAGTTTTAGCGCATGCTGATTTTATTGTTGATTGTATAGTTTTGGGCCTTTTGGAAATGCATTTTTGGTCCATGGGTGAACTAATAGTTGTTTGGATATGTTGGATTCTTGTAACCATTTGTGGATGAAATTTCAATGATAACATATGCCCCCTGATGGATGAGGTTAGGAGCATACATATAGCCTAAATACATCAATGTTTCTTCTACAGAGAGTACCATTGTAAGAAAGAGCGATGAGGAGAGTGTCAAGAGCGAGCCATTGGAGGCAAAGGGGAACCTGTAGGACCCAAACCTTTTGCAAGGCATAAAAAATAACACTGTGTACAAACAAGGCGGGCAATCCCCATGCTCGTGTCATGTAACTCAAAAATGTGTAATACAGTCACTGAAGTTGTGTGTCAGTGTAGATGACTGCAACGCCCTCAGGGATGTGTTTATAATAGTAGAGGACGATTCTAATGGTGAATAAACTCTAAAAAGAGGTGATGACACCTAGAAGAAGTGTCGAGGATTCGCAGGCATTGATGGCCTAACAATTTTCAGAGGTCTTCTAAAAATAAAAAAACAACTGCATGAGTCGAAAAGTAAGACCCACCACAACATGAGAAAGTGTTGAAGTCGAATGTGGTGGGGGTCAATGACATCAGAGAGTAATGATGGTTTTCTCTGTGTCATCCAAGACTCCTCATTATAAAGGTAATGAGAGTCAAGATATTGTCGCCTTGTTGGAAACTGTGTTGATGTCGACAGAAAGGGAGACGCGACTTCGCGAAGCGGAGGGCTTCATGAAATCAACTCGGACAACATAAAGAACTGATGAGTAACATGGACGAAGTCTAGGAGTAGTGAGACTCAAGACTGTCGTGAAACTGAATCTAGTATCAAGGGGACAACGAGAAGAGGGTAAATTGTGCCAAAGGCATGACAAAATGGATAAACCCAGAGATCGAAAGGTGTATGGGTTGTAGGATACTCGGGGTTTATGGATAATGCCATTGATGTCGGAAAGTAAAAAATGCCCCAACCAAGGGTGACAAGGGTTGTTTTATCAAGGAAAGGAAGGTTGCTAAAGGCGACAAATAGAAAGCTATGAAAATGCAAAAAAAGGGTTTGTACAATTACCAAAAGAATTAAAAATAAGTGGGGATAACTATGCAGATACAGAAATGGGTGCCCCAGTGTAAGATGGTTTGGCCGGATGAGGGAACAAGTTGCTTGAAAAACAAGTGGAGGGTTGGATAGGCAAGTTTCTATATTAGGGAGATGTATGGAGGATAATCTGCAGATGGGAAAACTGACGGTGGGTGAAATGGATGGTTAATGATATTGTGGAGGTGCATTCAAAACTAGAACCATGATGAAGTAACCTAGGAGTCCATTGGGTAGGCTAGCAAAATGAGGAGAAGGGGTATGTGACTAGCTCTCGACGATGCGTAAGACTATTGGGACTCCCATCCCTAAAGGGTGAAAACAACATGAGTGTCAAAGTGCCAAGGAGACTATGAATGGGACAACTCATGTGGTGGAGAGTGCTACCGAGTGACAGTACCGAAATGCAGTGGAGGTGTCAGTACTGCAGAGCCGGATATAGGGATCCTAGAGGAAAAGACCGGAGGGTGTGACTGGGAGATGCATTTTGATATTCAGAGGGAATGACTACATGCCAGTGTCGATAATATACCTGGAAGGATATTGTTTATGTGTAATGATCAAGTACCTGCACACATGGAAACCGAATACCCGACGTGAACAATATCTGAAGAGAAAGATCATATAACAATTATTCAATAATATGTGAATGTAAGCATGCATACCTGAGTGTTAGATGGAAAGTGGCATGGGGAATGGAATGGTGTGGGTGATAGGGTCCTGATCCCGTGGCTGAAGACGGATCGGGAAAAGGACGCCCGAAGCTCCCGAAAATGAGTCTGGAAGTTTGGCGAAATGGACTATATATAGTTGTAGGTACCACAATGCCACCTCATTTGTACATAAGTAACGTTGGACAATGGTGTGTATAATTGCCATATTCTAAACAGATGGCGCATGCGAATTTGGTTCGTAGTCCTTTTCTACTTGTGTTCTAGGAGATAGCGGCAGTACTGGAGGAAGCGACGAGTGGTGGTGGTGCTCGAGGGAGTTGAATGAGATTACGTAACTCGGGGAGAGATGGGCACTTGTTGGTGGGGTGGTCATCTTTCTCGCAAGGAGGTTGGACACATGGGGGAAGTGGAGCATTGGGCTCCTTCTTTTTTCGTCTGCCCCCAGCTATAGCAGGGGTGCTAACAAGTGGGGTTGTGGGTGGGACGGTGGGGGTAAGTATTGGAATCTGCATCGGGATTCCTTTTGTTTGGGGAGGTAGGGATGGTTGAGGGACCATCTCAGGTGGATGTAGATACCATACTAGGATTGCCAAGACCATGTTAGAAAGGGTGAGCGTTGCGGCTACTTAGAAAGCTTGTACACTCGATGGGGGGTAAAAGAAAGGGATTTGGGTAATGGCTTGGGGGACTGTTTCCCAAACCGGGATATGGCCCTGGGGGAGGGGAAGATCAGGAACAGGTAGAGTTGAACAAGTTCTAGGAGATTCTTGAGGGAGGATTTCTGTGACTAGTGGGACGTCAGGGATGAAAGAGGCCTCGGTGGGAGGGAGAGTATCTTCAATTGTCGGTCCTTTGGTGGAGACGACACATACTTGTGCGGAAGGATGGATGAGCAGTGGTGCTCCATGGTATGTCCCTAGCAAGGATGGGCCCTTAAAAATTCTGGGGGCCATCTCGATGAGTGGATAGGCATCTGGGTTAGTGTCGAAGAAAGGGAGGATGTTGTCGATGTTGGATGAAGGGTTAGGCTCATAATGTGATACCTGATCAATGGTAATGATCTTTTCATTATGGGGAAACATCATGGTTCATAACACAGAAGAGGCGATTGCCTTCATAACATACATGTAGCTACGACCAAAGAAAATATTGTAGTCGAGTGGGGAATCAATAAACTCAATGTCAATATGAATAGTTTTGCCCCCAAGTTCGACGGGGACATTTTGGAAGAGCCCCTCGGGAGACGAGGGTCATCCGTCGTAAGCCCTCAAAGTAATAGCGGATGGTATTAGCTTTGGAGAGCCAATTTTCTGCCAGACGGTTTTAGACATGATGCATGTGGATGCACCTTCGTCAATGATGCAGTGGTGAACTATGATGTTCTATATTTTAACCGGTATTTGAAAAGCGACAAGAGCGAGGAGACTAGGTTCTCCACTGTCGAGATCAAATGTGATGAGTCGAGTATCGACAGGGTTGACTGCCCCCAGAGCAGAAAGTAATGACTTTCATTGAGTAGGACATGTTTGAAGAACTTCTAAGACTGACATGGCAGTGGGGGATTGGGCCAAGTCGTCGACTAGATTATAATTGTGAGTTGCCCTAGCTTAAGGGTTGTGGACATTCCTTCGCAATAGGATGTGAAGGATGCAAAGGGGTGTTTTAGTATTAGGGCACAAAATCTTCAAAGGTGGGCCAATTGTGACTGGGGTGGCCTCCGAGGTAGTGGGAGTCGGCTCAGAGGGTGTGTTGTATTGACAATTGCACGTTTGTAGAAGGACCTCTTCCTTACTAGTGAGGAGGATAGTTCGATCTACCGAAGTGCCTGGGTTGTGATATGGTCCTGCCTGTGGTGGGGCAGGGTGCATCTCTTGCTGGGTGTTCATCACCCCTTGATGTGGTATGGGGTTTTGCAACACAGCCGGGGGTGCGTGCTGCACAAATTGTTGTGGGGCCTGCTGGGGGGAAAGCGGGGCTGGTGGATGTGATCCATTACCAGATTCTTTCATCCATTTGAAGTCTGCAATTTGGGGGCAATGGTGAGTATAATGGCCATCATCGCAAAGGGCACACGGGAAGTTTGTCTGAATATTTTTGTTGTTATTTCCTTGGCATTTGTTGTTATTTCCCCCTTGAGGGTTCTGGTTCCCCTGGTTCTAGTTGCCTCCTACAAGTTGGTTCTGCTGGGGTTGGTTCTGGTTTCCTCCTGGTACGAGATTATTATTGTTTCGGTTTTTCCCTTTCTTTCTGGCATTGTTCGATTGATGGGATGGATTAGTCGTATTGAGTTGTTCAACATTTTGGTATTGTTGAATGAGAGATGGTTGAACAAAGTTAACCCCAGCATGTGGTTGTCCTTGTGGTAAAGGAATAGGCTGGGGGGACCAGAAAATGGAAAGTACGGATTATGTTGTGGTAATGATTCGTAGGATGCATAGGAATGCATGGTGGTTTCACTAGTTCTTAGGGTGTAAGCAAAGGTGGAGGGGGTACCAGAACTAGGTTGAGCTACGAGGCGTATTGTGGGTGCTAGCAGTGGTTCATTGGTGGGCGAAGGAAAGGTCAAGGGGTTTGGTTGTGGATAAGGGGGAGGATTATAATAAGGGGGTCTGTCGTATGCAAGTGGATATTGAGGGGTTCCATACATTGGTGGTTGTTGGGGATGTGAATTGTGGTGTGTAGTGGTACCAATCAATCCATCTGCTAAGTGAGACATCTTAGGTTTTTCCTGGCTGAATGGCACGGGTCTCAGGGCATCAAGTAGTACTGTATACAAGTACCCTGACTGTGAGTACATGAGTTCAAGCTATTGGGACTTGCTAATAGCTTCTTCTTCAAACTAGGGGAAGGTGGCGGCCACATCTTTGGAAAGGAGGGAAACAAGTGATTTGAGGAACAAATTGAGACATTGTTGTGGAGTAGCTTTAGCTTTCCAGAGACTACGTCGTCGATGCCATTCGAGAATGTGGTCAGCGATGTGCAAGGCAGAGGTTTGTTTAAATTACGAGAATTTTTCGAGGCCATTGTCATGACAAACTTGTAGTTGAAAGAAGGTCAAGAATGCTTTGGCCAAGGATTCAAATGTCACATGGGACCCATATTTTTCTTCTACATACCACTTAGTTGATGGGCCAGTGAATGTACGTTGAAATAACCTCAATCGGATGGAATCATTCGTGATCCTATTTGAAGAGAACCTTAAGTGAAAGGTCATGATATGGTTGGCGGGATCATCTCTCGGTTTTCCTTCAAACTTGGGGATGTCTGAAGGCAGTTTGGTAGGCATTACTTGCCATGTGGGGTTGTGCAATATAGGATCATTAGTGAGTTTAGTCAGATCTGGTATGTCGAGGGAAGCCAAGTATGGCATCTGAGGTGGTGGCGGAGGATTAGTTCCAGCCATGGTGTGAGTGTTTTGCGTACCTGACCCTTGAGGGGGACTAGGTGGGTTTGTACTTCCCCCTTGAGAGGAAGTTGGCCCCCTGCTTCTGTGGAAAGGAGAGTGTGGGGATGTTTGACCTTGGGAAGTGGACCCAAGCAAAGTTGATCCCAAGACAGTAGCACTCACAGGGGTGTGGGGAAGTATGTCCGATGAGTAGGCAAGACTAGGAACTCCACCCAGAATGGGAGGGAGATTCAGCAAACGTCTGGAATGATGGGGATTGTCTGACTAGCAAGGTGGATGTGCGCAAACGGTGATGAGAAAAATTAATGAACAAGAGACTTTGTATAACTTGGACCTTCACAATATATCTCACAATCGTATGTAATCACAAGAACATCATACATAAATCAATTTATAAAGAAGCATACATGTGGGTAGGTGGATTTTGTCCGCGTGGGAGAACAAAGAAAACAAATTCTTGTCCTAAAAGATTTGATGTCCTTCCTCTCAAACAACACTAGACCTTCCAATAGCACTCATCAATGGGGTCTGAAGCCACCGAAAGAGAAACTAGTGAAGGATGAAGTAATCAGTTATAATGAGGGGTATAGGGTGCATATCCCGAAAGAGCTGGCGATATTTCCCAATAGCCACACAAAATCCGATCAAGGTGCAATTGCAACCCACAATTGCCACCTGGGTAGATGTCCTAAAATTTGGTCACTAGGTACCTCGGTCAAAGTGCAACATTTAGATTTTCGGCCTAAGAAATGGGTCATGGGTTGGATCCCGTCCAAGAGGTGGGTGCTTCAAGGGGGGACACATAGAACAACCAGACCTCAGCCTTCAACCCTTCACGGGCATCTCCCTGCCTTATGGTGTTAGGAACACTTGACTTGGAGGATTTAAAATTCCCTATTTGACAACTTCTATTGTTTGAAGATATGAGAACCAGATAATGGGGAGTTATTTGGATGCCTATCCCTAAAATCCTACCTAGACTTAAAAAAAAAAAAAAAACTTTTGGCACCTCCTATGGAGGAAAACTTGGTGAGTTTTTAGAAAAAATTTAGGTGTGGCTGTTTGAGAGATTGGGGGTGTGAGCCAATCTTGTTGAAATTAAGTAGGAGTGGATAGTTTCATCAAGAAAAGGGTGGGGTGTTTTGGAATCCCTTTGGAGGAAACTTACTTTAACCTCCACATTTTGAGATGAGCACTGAGTAAGTAGTGACTTTATGTGTGAATCAAGTGAAAGTGTGCCAATATTTTTAATAATTTAGGTGTCACCTTGTTGCATGTGGACTTCGCTTGGTCCTTACAAGTCTTGATTACCTAATTAACTAATTGTCATTGGTACAACCTTGCGGAATTTTAAAGTCCCTAGGAAACTAGCATGCAGACATGTGGGTCATTACTATTCATTTAACTCCCTAATGTGATTTCATCTAAAAAAACTTTGAAACTATCATAGATTGTGGACATGTGGGCATGTATGAGCCTGTTACAAAACCTTAAAACTTCCCTAGTGATTTAATCTAAGAAAGTAAATTTCAACACTATCCTATCTTTGTAGCATGTGGGCATGTATGCACCCATTACAATCTTAAGATGTGTTTAAAAAATATACTAAGAGGAGTCCCGAGGGGGTTGTTGTCCTCTCCTAAAGATTTTGTCTTTTTTAAGGGAGAAGAAATTTTCCTTCAACCTCTTTCTGATTCTCAAGATCGCTTTCGGGTGCGAGAGAAAAGCATACTGAACGATTGATATCCAATTTTTGGTCCAAATGCAAGTTTTATATGTGATGTAAAATGATTCCAACTTAAACTTTAATCAAAGCAAACCATCCATGTGGCAACATGGAAGCAAAAAGAGAAAAAATAATGATTTTTAACCCCCTAAGTGCCTACGTTTTGACTATTCCCTTTATATGTTAATGTTTATGCCATTATTATAGTTCTTTGCATTTCAATAGATAAGAGAAACATAAGAACAAGATCACTGAGAAATACACATTCACAAGAGACACATCATTTATCCTGGGAAACCCTCTAGGGGAAGAAAACCCAATAAAAACTTCCTTATCATAAACTACCAATACAATGTCAAGAGATAACTCAAACCAATACAGATAGTCCTCTCCAAAAGATGCACCACTCTTCTTCCTCTCTCCTTTGTCTGTAACAGATCAGAAATTGTCTCTCAAACTAAGCAAGTGAGTTATGTCCAAATGAGGCGCTAGCCTCCTTTATTTATACAAGTTCTAGTATGTGTGAAGTGTCTCTTCACTGGCAGGACCGACTTCTTACTCTAGGTGGGTAAACCCACCTTTATTATATTTCTGGGTCTCAATAATAACTGTTGGGGCCATCTTCTTATTCTGCCCATTATAATTGTCTGTTGACCAATCCACAAAAGGGGATTTGGTCCTAATACAATGACTGACATGATTAATCCACAATGGGGATTAATCCTATGAATAAAATAACAATAATAATAAGAATACTCTTTGTAGTTACATTATTTCAACACTCCCCCTTAACAAGAAGGGTATTCTTCAACAGCATCAGGAAAGAGAGGTCTGCATCATCAGTGGCATCAGGAGGACAGTATCATCAATATCATCTTGGAACATTGGTTGTGTTATAGCGCAGTTTGTATTTTAGGTCACAAGCTAAAGGATAGAGGACAAACTGGTGTAACGGGAACCTTCCCCACCCAATGTCACCTCGATGGGGAGGTTCTTTCTATTTGGGGAGGTTAGCCCAGGGGAGACGTCCCCGATAACCTGGGGTTTGAAGAGGCAATGGATACAAGGTCAAGTTTTTAAGATTTCCCTCCTCGCAGGTTACCACCAGTATCAGATAGCCCGGCTAATCATCCAATAAAGAAGTGAAGTCCCTGTTGAAAACACCTGCCTGGAACAAGATAATAACAACACAATATGTATATTTGCAGGCTATAACTCAAAGGGTTAGTACTTCTTAACTATCTGATTTTATTTAATAAGCAATGTAATAGACAAGATGAAGTCAACGTTCTGCTCAATAGCCTATGAAAGATCACCAATTCATCAATATCTATCAAAATGACCAAGCCTATAGTATATCCAATTAACAACTTGTTCAATAAATGCTTGACGTCGTCATTTAATTGCTTATTTATTAGTCAAAAGGTTGTTGCGTCAAGTATGATGTTAGCCTAGGTTAGCAATGTCAGGGTTAGTTAGGGTTTCAAAAGATTAAATTTTAAAAGATGATTTTGTACACTACAAGCTCAACGTTGGAGAAATTACCAGTGCCTAAGGGTAAATGGAGTCAAAGCAAGGGAAAAAAGTCTCGGGAGGATTCAAACTTAGAGACTGGAAGGTAGGGTTCTAAGGTGCTGCAATGACAGGGCCCTAGAATCAAAACCCTAGGGGAAGGAGGCTCACTCCAGTGTTGCTTAAGCAAGGCCTCATGCTCCTTCCTCCTTCTCTAAATACACCTGGCAAAATGGCTAGCTTCAAAGCATAAATTTAAGGGAGAAGGTATTGCAAAGACAAGGCCTTCAAACCCTAGAAGGTAAAACCCTAGGTGTAGTGCAGCTAGGCCTAAGACGTCTCCTCTTTTCAACCTATAACTTCAAAACTAACTCAGAAAAAAGAATGAAAAGTGTAGCAACGACTAGGCTATATCTTCTTCTTTCAATGGTTGAAAACTATTTCTCAACATGGGGACATATAGCAATGACCTACTAGTGTGCTTGCTACCTAGGGTTTCAAGATTCAACAATATAATAGAAAAATGTAAGAAACTAAGCCTACAACCATTCACTTAAGAAGTTTTGCATGAAAAATTCACTTACATGTCATGAAGAAAGCATAATCAAACCCTAGTTGTAAACCTTCCATGAGAGAAATACCATAAATTCCAAGAGAAATCCTCCTCCAAGAGTAGCACCTCACTTAAAACACCAAAATTACCCAAACTAGGGCACAAGTTTTGGGATCTCACAAGAGAGTGAGTTGTGTTATGTCCAAATGAGGGAAAAACATCCTCAATATATATCAATCCATGACCTTTCAATTACAAAATAGGTCATTAAAACAGTGGACAAGGATGACTACAAAATTTACACTGTTTTTACATTAACTGCTAGATAAATGACATAAAATGAGCAAAATGTGGGACATCAAGCCCTTCTGAGGGAGACGTTGGCCCTTTTTGGGCATATCCAGCATCCAGAAGTCAGACGTTAGCCCTTCTAGGGATCCTCCAAGCTGCCACGCGTGCCAATAACCTCATCACACTGCCACACGCTCAAGATAACATCCAACTTTCCTAGGTTACGTCCTGTCCATCAAGGGGCAAATGTTCCATCTGAAGTGGGTGATCCCCCCTAGGCCTAGCTCAGCCAAAGTGTCCTGGGTGAAACGTCCTTCTTTCTTCATGTGAAAAGGTTCATCACAACATCATCCTGTCTCTGCCATCCCAGCAACCATCTGATGGGCTCTTCAGCCCCATGGAGGTCCGAGCTAATCATATCCCCATGTGTATCGGTCCACTGGTACCTGTCCGTCGGGTATGGTCCTGCACATCCAAAACTTCGTCCTCCATGGGCTCATCAGTCCTTGGGATCATAGCAATGTCAATCATATTTCATCATTAAATTCATCAAATACATGCATAAAACCCTGAGCAATATCATCTAATAGCTCAAAGACATTACGTTGGCCTGCTATACAAAGTTGAAGAAAGAGACAGAATAACCTATTGGGCCAGTATCCATAAGAAGAAGAGAGTTTCCAAAGAATATTATTCAAGCCATGTAACATGAAATGATATGGTCTAAGGATGTCTAGTCATAGTGAAGACCAGGGGAAGGTATTGTTCGTGGGTGCCTTTGTAGGAGGCGAGTTGTACCTGTCATGGATGCAGTTTTTTCCTAGCCCCTTATTTCCTTTATTATTTTCTTTTACTTCAAGGTCTGGCCAGAGGACACTGCCTTGGCATGGTGACCAGAGCTGACAGTGTTACCCACTAGTATTTTCGCAGAAATGATAAGGCTGGCTCGTGATGAGACCCCCTTTCCCTTGGCCATGCAACCAAAGGTCATTGCCCTGGCATGGTAACTAGATAATGGCAATGTCATACCACTAGATACCTATAAACATAATGGGTCGGCTCGTGATGAGACCTCCCATCCTCTTGGTTAGGTCTTGTTTTATTATTTTTCTTTGGGTCCCTTTTGTTTCTTATCGAGAGGCATTTTATTTCCTTCTAGGGGATCCCTGGGCAAGACATCTCTAGGTTTTATTCCCTATGGCTTTTATATTTTTCCAGCTTCTTTTACCCCCTGGGCCTTTAGCCCCTTCTTCCCACAGGACAAAGTGTAACCCCTCAAATAGGTCATCCTAATGCCTGGACTAGGGGAATGGGATGGATGCATGGGAGATAAGATGTAAAATGATTGTATGGTGAGAGAGGATGATGGCTCTTCAAATCCCCCCTGGTGGCTAACCAAAACCCATGGATACAAGCTTGCGAGGGCATCCCGTTAATCCCCCCAACAATGTTCAAGTGGGTTAGTGTAAGATCCAAGCAGTTGTCAGAAATGTAAGGAACCTGATGCATATATAAGAAAGTTATAATGATCAAACATGACACATACCATGATACCTGGACCAATTACCTCATGGAGAAAGAGTATTTTCTGATGCAAATCCAAGCTGATGGTGATGGATGTTGTTGCTACTGACAGGACATATCTAGCGAAGAAGAAGAAGGATGGGCCCTCCAGGGCCATGCTCAGGTCAATCTTGCTCTCGTTACTCCATGTCTAGGACCTGTGGGCCTCGAGACATGATCTCCTAGTTATCCCTAGAAATTGGGAATAATAGGCTGGCATATTTACGAGTCATCAGAAGTTTTCTTCATCGGCAACATCGTCATTCTTGAAAGAATGCCATCATCATCTGCATCAAATATGTATCAAGAAAATGACACCTCATCACAGCACTAGACTGGCACATCACAGTACTACACTGGCTCAATGTCGCAGCTATTAGGCTGGTAGCTCAGTGTCAGTCACATCTTGCTTTACGTCTAACAATGAGGTCAGAAGCAAGGAATCATCTTGCTTTACGTCTAACAACTAGGTCAGAAGCAAGGAACACATCAACATCTTGCTTTATGTCTAACAACGAAGTCAGAAGAAAGGAATAATTTTTCTTTACGTCTAACAACTAGGTCAGAAGCAAGGAACACATCAACATCTTGCTTTACATCTAAAAACGAGGTCAGAAGCAAGGAATCATCTTGCTTTACATCTAACAACTAGGTCAAAAGCAAGGAACACATCAACATCTTTCTTTACATCTAACAATGAGGTCAGAAGAAAGAAATCATCTTGCTTTACGTCTAACAACTAGGTCAGAAGCAAGGAACATACATCGTCATGCTTTACGTCTAACAGCGAGGTCAGAAGCAATGACTCATCTTGCTTTACGTCTAACAGGGAGGTCAGAAGCAAGGAACACATAGCATCATGATTTACGTCTAACAGCAAGGTCAGAAGCAATGACTCATCTTGCTTTACGTCTAACAACAAGGTTAGAAGCAAGGAACACACAGCGTCATGCTTTACATCTAACAGCGAGATCAAAAGCAATGACTCATCTTGCTTTACGTCTAACAGCGAGGTCAGAAGCAAGGAACACACAACGTCATGCTTTACGTCTAACAGCGAGGTCAAAAGCAATGACTCATCTTGCTTTACGTCTAACAGCGAGGTCAAAAGCAAGGAATATATATATATACTCCCCCTTTCAGGGAGGGTCCTTTCAGACTATACCAAGTTTATCTCGAAAGTGTTCAAACTTTAGACGAGATAGAGGTTTGGTCATCACATCAGCAACCTGTTCATCCGTGCTAATGTACTGGAACTTCAAGGCTCCTCTCTGTACCATGTCGCGGATGAAATGATAGCGGATCTCTATGTGCTTCGACCTGTCGTGGAATACATGATTCTCTGTCATCTTTATGCAACTCTGGTTGTCACATAGAATCACGGTTGCTCTCATCTCCAAGTCAAATAGGCCAGTCAACAACTTTCGAAGCCATATAGCTTCGCAGCTAGCAGAACATGCAGCAATGTACTCTGCTTCCGTTGTGCTAAGAGAAATACTAGATTGCTTCCTACTCTGTCACAAGATCATGGCTAATCCCAAACTAAAACAACATCCGAAAGTGATTTTTCTGTCAGGAACGCTTCCTTCCCAATCTGCATCAGTGTATCCACTCAATTTGAAGTCATGATCTCCATCATAGCTGAGACCATAATCCATTGTACCTTTAAGGTACCTCATCACATGTTTTGCAGCCATTAGGTGAACACGTCTGGGCTCTACCAGAAACTGACTCAAGGTGTTCACTGGAAAACAGATGTCTGGTCTGGTGTTCGTCAGGTACATTAGTGATCCAATAATCTGTCTGTACAGTGTGGCATTAATCAAATCTGACGAAGTATCGACCAACAGCTTCAACTTCGCTTCCATGGGTGTATTCATGGGTTTGCATTCTAGCATGTCGAATCTCTTTAAGATATCGACCATAGGACTTTGCCATACCTCAAGACCTAAGAAATAATGCATTAGGCCAAGGTCTTTCATTTCAAACTCCAAGGAAAGTCTCTATTCAGCGATGAGCTTTTCTTCTGCAGTTAAGAATAAATCATCCACATATAACAGTAAGATTACTGGCTCATTATCCATGATTTTGAAGTAGAGATTTGAGTCTGCTTTACTCTTGGTAAAGCCTAAGCTCGTCAAGAAACTGTCTATATGGCCATACCAATCTCTAGGAGCTTGCTTCAATCCATATAAGGACTTCTTCAATCTGCAAACATGAGACTTCATGTCTTCAACCTCAAATCCTTGAGTTTGCCCTATATACACTTCCTCTTCGATGACACCGTTTAGGAAAGCTGTCTTCATGTCCATCTGGTATAGCTTCCACTTCATCTTAGCTGCAAGAGCTATGATGGTCCTGATCGAAGTGTATCTGGCCATAGGAGCGAATGTCTCTTCATATTCAATGCCTTCCTTCTGGTAAAATCCACGAGCGACAAATCTTGCTTTATATTTCTCAATACTTCCATCAACAACATGTTTTATTTTGAAGAGCCATCTATAGGATACCCCATCTTTATTCTTTCGGTCTGAGAACTATTTCCCATACTTCGTTCTTCATTATGGATTGGTATTCCTCTGTCATGGCATATGCCCATTCTTTTCTCTGAATGGCTTCTTCAAAGCATGTAGGTTCTTCATCTAGTAGATTACACATCAAAGTCGTGTAACTGGAGAATGGCTTTGGTCTTTTCACCTGTCTCGAGGTTCCTTCTGGAACACCATACTTCTCTCCATCTTGAATTAGATCTCTTGCCCAAGCAGGCTTTCTTTTATGGGAGAAGGTCATTTGAGGAGGTTCTTGAACTTCTGATATATCGTGGTCTTCAGGAGTCTCCTCATCAGGGGAAGTTACGACTTCCCTTACTGGTTCTGCAGCCCTGGGAACTTCCCTCACGGATTCTGCAATCCTGGGATTTATAGGTTCCTCTTCATATACTTCTTCAAGCTAGCATCTTCTTGATTTATTAAGTGTTGCTTCTTCATCAAAGGTCACGTCCCTGCTGATTTCAACGTGGCGGTGACCAAGTATGTAGATTCTGAAGGCCTTGGAGACCTCACAGTATCCCACAAATATTATCTTCTTTCCGAAAGGTTCTAGCTTGTTTCTTTTCTCTTTTGGTATATGAATAAACACTAGACAGCCAAATATGGCTTACCTCTGGCTTCTTTCTGGTGAACATCTTTTCCGTTGTCTTGAGCCTAAGTGTGCTATGGGATAATCGGTTCTGCACATAAACAGTTTCCATTGTTGCTTCTGCCCATAAGCACATAGGAAGATCTTGATCTTCACAGCTTCCAACATGATTCTGTTCTTCCATTCAGCTACACTGTTCTGTTGTGGATTATAGGGAGTAGTGAGTTCCCTCTTGAATCCCACATCTTTGCAGAAGTTCAAAAATTCTTTTGAGGTGTATTCCCCTCCATTATCTGACCTGAGTATCTTAATCTTCCTTTTAGAAAGGTTCTCTATCAAGGCTTGAATTCCTTGACCTTGCTAAACACTTCAAATATATCCAGATCTTACGAGAATAATCATCAATGAATGATACATAGTATACATACCCATTAATGGAGGACGATGGCATTGGGCCATATACATCTGAATGAATGAGTTCTAGGCCTCCTTCTGCCTTGCTGTCCCTCTTTGAAAACGAGTTCTTGATACGCCTTCATGGTCACCTTTGAGTTCTGGTAAACTTGTGACAGCTTTGCATATGTATGGTAGTTCCTTGTAGTTGAAGTGAGCTAATCTTCTATGTCAATATTCTTCAATGGCATGGGTCATGGCAGCTTCTGAGTGACCCTTTAGCTTATGCAAGCTACCTTCTTCTCTTCCAATGATGATTGCTTCATCTATGGTCTCTTGTTTATCACGTTGCCTTCTACAACCTTCACCATAGCTTCCTCAGGGTTATTAAATGTGACCTGGAGCAAGGTCAACAAAAAAACAAGCAAGAGTAATATCCCTCTAATAATATAAAGCAATAGCATGAACAATCATCACAATAGCTCCTTTAGAGCTATCACTTATAATTTATTTGAAGCAAATATTAAAGGTAAGAAATACAATACAAAATAAGGTCAACACTCTTATAGTGTTGTGGTCAAGCATTCTTCCATGGCAACCTGAAACTAACACACAAGGTTTCTCCTAGAGGAGATGTTAGTTGTATTAGGTAAAGCATATACCTCTATATGCTCACATGTCATCAGGTATAATACTTTACAAAGATTGTTATCTCAACTATAGTCATCAATTTTCCATGTGTACCTTTGAATCTTATCAACTTGATTTAATCAAACCTGGAGCCTTGTCTTCAAGAATGATTGCCTGCTTTTCTTCCAGGTCTTCTTCACTCAAGTGACGAGTGCTTTCTTCAACCCGTCTTATGTACTAAGACAATGCACTATCTCTACAAAAGGTTAGGTTAGAGGATAAGCTCTATGATCAACTTTTAATCCTTCTAATAATTTGAACACAGCTTCAACATGCAACACTAATAATGTCATGACAAATAAATGCATATTAGAGTAATCACACTTGGTTTGCATCATTCCTCTGAATGTGTTGGATCTTGAGATCCTTCTGGATCTATGGCAAGAGATCCCTTCTCCTGCAAATACTCTTTAGGGTTTAACCATTAAACATATGTGAGTACATACCTCTGATGACATTTGCAGGTAGTGGCTCCATCAGGTAGTAGCGGTAATCATTACCAACTCTTGAGAAAACTTCAATGGTGATTGTAACTGGTCTTACGACTGCAAATGCAATTGATGTTGCAACTGCAACTGCAACTGGTTCTGAAACTGCAACTGCAACTTAGGGTTTTATGAGAAAACCCTAATTTTTCAAACTTCAAGTTTTGAAATTATGATCCAGGGAATAGATGCGCTAGGCTGAGGCGAGTATGTTGGTGTAGTCGGAATTTTGAAAATCCAACTTTTACCCCCTCAACTTGATCTGCGGATTTCTTGACTGGTGTTTCTGGTTTTCTAGTACTTCTGGTACTCTGGTTTTCTGGTTTTCTGGTACTTTGTGAAACTAGGGTTTCACTTTTCGGGAGATCTAGCCACTGAAAAGGTGCGCTCAAGGTGCCAAAATGATCCTTGGGGGAGGGCGTAGCTTTCTAGGTAGTTTTGGAGCTGAAAAGATTCACTTTTGCAAAACCCTAATTTTTGGGTACGGTAACAATGACATTTTTCTTCTTGCGAAATATGCTTCCTTCAGGGTGGCTCTGATACCATGTTAATGTTTATGCCATTATTATAGTTCTTTGCATTTCAATAGATAAGAGAAACATAAGAACAAGATCACTGAGAAATACACATTCACAAGAGACACAACATTTATCCTAGGAAACCCTCTAGGGGAAGAAAACCCAGAAAAACTTTCGTATCATAAATTTCCAATACAATGTCAAGAGATAACTCAAACCAATATAGATAGTCCTCTCCAAAAGATGCCCCACTCTTCTTCCTCTTTCCTTTGCTGGTAATAGATCAGAACTTGTCTCTCAAACGAAGCAAGTGAGTTATGTCCAAATGAGGCGCTAGCCTCCTTTATTTATACAAGTTCTGGCACCTTTATTATATTTTTGGGTCTCAATAATAACTATTGGGGCTGACTTCTTATTCTGCCCATTATAATTGTCTGTTGACCAATCCGTAAAAGGGGATTTGGTCCTAATACAGTTACCGACATGATTAATCCACAATGGGGATTAATCCTATGAATAAACTAACAATAATAATAAGAATACTCTTTACAGTTACATTATTTCAACACTATATAGAGAGGGACTGTAAGTGTGGTGCAGATTACAATATCCATGGAATCAATTTTAAGAAGGCTATGGACCTTCCACAGATCACAAAAAGATTACAATGTGTGTTTTTTTACACGGGTGCACGGGCCTTAGAATAGACAGAGGCTCTTTGAGTGCCAATGCATGAACTGAAACTGATTTATGGGCGTAGGTGCGCAGAAGGCGCTGAGCAATATAGTTTTTTTGGCGCACGTGCATTGAAGACGCACCTGTGGGTTAAAACATGCACGCACTATCTATTACACGGCTATGAAGAAAATTTCGGATGAAATTCTCTCTGCTCAGCTTTGAACTTGGCTTTTTGCAGGTCGGCTTGGGCCGATTATGATCCCTGCAAGTTAAAGAAACAAAAAGAGGAACTAAAATAACCCAAATGGGGTAGGAAATTGATACCTTTCCACAGTGGAGTCGCCAATTTGTTGCACCTCTTTTGTCACCTAAATGAGAAAAATAATGGTGCTTACAAGCCCAGTTGGGTCAGCTAGGCAAGACAACAGTAAAAGAAAGGGTTAGAAGGATAAAGCATAAAATATAAGCAAATAATTAAACTAAGAATGATAAAAACAATTAAACTATAGTGCATAAGGACATAAGAACAAGAAACAAACAAGACTCATGCCACCAATGGAAAGGATTGTATTAGTGGAAAGAAAACACCAAAGAGAAAGGGAGACTTTGGGTCCC
>ML814071.1:252986-274390 GCA_009831015.1 Picea engelmannii | reverse complement strand
CCACACTTCTTTCCTACCTTTTCTTTTCCAACGAGGTTGCGTGTGGCACGAACTTCCCCACGGTGGTCAGGCCTGAAGCTTCCATGGATGGGCGGTTCACCCCCATCCTTCATTAACTCATGAGGAGCCTCCTCACCTACCAACCTGGTGAGTAATTCATTTCGGGGCCAGCAAGCCGCTCTTGATCTTCAAGCCAGTGAAGACCAAATACGATATTGGTTTCATTGGAAGTTAACGCCACCATTCCAGGTGCCTTCCACCACCTTTCATCAGCCATCGTGGTCTTTTTTCATCACATCCCCCTCCCAGCAGTCCTGCAACATATATTCATAACATTATTTACATTAGTCAACCTTTTATACTAAGTTCCATTTAAATCACACATTCACATCTTTGAGTTTGTCGTCGTTCTTGGCCAGTATAGTTATTTTTACAGACTGGGGGAAACAGGGTGTTACAGGGTCTTTTCTTTCACTGTTTCGGTTGGCACACCTAATATGTTTTGAAGAAGGTCCTCCCATATTCAAACTTTCCAACTTAAATAATGTCTTGAGCCAATGTGAAGTTTGAAGGGGATACTTAATGTGAACTATTTATGTGGCTTATATATTTAGTAAAAAATTACTTTGTATAATTCAAGGACAGATATACCTTATGAACATTGGCTTTACTTGGTTTCATACTTTTTTTTGATTTGGATGTCCCTAACATGGAATTTTGAAGGATGCCCCAAGATTTCACCCAGGATATGGCATGTGTGATGCAAAGCATTGAGTCAACCAACGGCTTGACATACTCAGATACTATCTCTCACATCTTCCGGACCATGGATGATAGACGGATGGGCTGGTTTATGCTAGATATGGTCACGGTGGCACAGAGATGGGCAGGAAGGCCACACCCTGTACTCTACACCCTAGAGACTATCATACATTGGATGGAGGAATTTGTACTAGGAGATGATTGGATGACGCACAAAGATGGCATACGTCCTTCCCCTCGAATGCCATCCTTTACACCTTGGACATTGGGCATTTAGATGATGACTTCATGCTAGGGTTTGATGGAGATGATGGGGTTTATTGCCACTTAGTTACCACGTGATGACTTGATATATGGAATGGCATTATTCCATCATGCTTTCACCTCAGACGGTGACACATGGCCTTGGAGAGGCCCTCTTATCCCATTGGAGGCATGATGTCACCACACGTGTGACCATCATTATATTATTTTCATGATTTATCATTTGTAGAGGCTAATTTGAGGGGTCGGCCCACTTGTAAGATGAATTGTTAACATTTTGTGGATAATTGAGCATTGGGGTTACCTTATAAATAAGGCTAGTGCTCCATCTCATTTTCATCGTCACTTTTCTCTAACACTTGTGAGTGGGAGCTCTAAAAAAGTTCGGTGTCTCTCTTTGGCTTTCTTGGATCTAGTGCGCTACTCTTGGTGGAGTATTGTTGTGGATGCTTTTCACTTTCTTGGATGATCTTTTATTGCAACTAGGTAATCTCTTGGCATAGCGACTTGAATAAGTGAGTAATTTTCTTTAATTGGATAAGTTTGCTCATGGTATAACTGTCAATTGCTATCTTATCACATGTTACTTTGTTCTAGTAAAATCCTAGGAAGGAGACATAAGTTTTTCTCTCCTTCAATACTTTCTTTGTCCTAGTCTGGTGAAAGCATTAAGAGACTTAGTCTATTGATAAGATTCAAAAGCCTAAGGCCCAAGAGGCTTTGCACCTTGAGGTTTTGATATTAGTCATTTGATCCTTGACCTAAGTTATCTAGGAGAGGGAAAACAACATCTAGGGCCTGTTATCCCCCACTTTTAGGGATAACTAGGAGATCATGTCCTAGACGTGGAGTACCGAGAGCCGGATCAACTTTAGCATGGACCTGGAGGGCCCATCTTTTCTCCCTTTCAGCGCCCCTACTTTGTCAGTAGCAGCAGCATCCATCACCATCGGCTTGTTCTTGTATCAGAGATGGTTCTTTCTCCATGAGGTAATGAGTCTAGGTATTATGGTATGTGTCACTCCGATCCTCAAAAAATTTGAATATGTGCATATAATTCCTTTTGATTCTAACAATGCTTGGATATTATACTTGCCCACTTGACCATGTCTGGGGGGAATGACAGGATGCCCTAGTAAGCATGTGTCCGTAGGTTTCAGTTTGCCACTGTTCCCGCTCATCTATCCCATTACACTTGTCCGGGCACTGGGTTGACCTATTTTTCAGGACTGCACCTTACCTCGTGGGAAGAAGGGGCTAAAGACCCAGAAGGTAAAAGCAAGCTGGCAAAAGATGAAAGCCTAAAAATAAACCTCGAGATGCTTCGCCTAGGGATCCTCGAGAAAGCAATAAAAGGCTTCTCATCAGGAAACAAGAGGGACACAATAAAAATAATAAAACAATACCTAGTCAGAGGATAGGGTGTCTCATCACGAGCCAACCTATTAGGTCTATGGGTACCTAGCAGTATGACACTACCAGCAGTTGGTTACCATGCCAGGGTAGAGACTCTTGGTTGCATGGCCAAGAAAAAGGGGCTCTCATCACGAGCCAACCTTCTCATTTCTGTGAAAGTACTTGTGGCTAACATTGACACCACTGGTCACCACGCCAGGGCAGTGTCCCCTGATTAGCTTCTTGAAAAAAAATCAATAAGAATAAAAGAATAAAAGGCATGAATGGGCTTGGAAAAAATTGCATCCAGGATAGGTGCAACTCTCCTTCTACAAAGGCAACCACAGTTAAAACTTTGCATTCCTTTGCTCTCACTGCACCCATTGTCAGGACATCCCTTATCCACATCATCCCACTTATATGGCTTGGATGAAGTCTTTTCCGCGAACTTTCTTTTTCCAATGGACACTAGCCCAATAGGACACCCTGTCACTTTCCCCAAACTTGTATTGTAGGCTTGTATAATGTCTTTGTGCTTTTAACTAGGGTAATAGGGGTTTTATGCACATGTTTAATAATATTGATGATGAGATATGATTGACATTGCTATGATCCCTGTGACTTATGAGCCCATGGAGGGCGTAGCTGTTGATGTGCAGGATCATGCCCAACGGATAGGTACCATGTTGGACAGGTACACATGGGGAGATGATTAGTTCAGACCTCCATGGAGCTGAAGAGCCCACCAGATGGATGTTGAGACCCTAGCAAGGGGCAGAGACAGGACATAAGGGTTTGCACAGGAGAGAAGGAGGACGTCTTGCAGAGGCACCCCGACAAAGCTTGACCTAGGGGTGTTGTGCCCTTTTCAGTGAAACATTGGCCTTGGAAGGCCTAGGTCATCAACCTTCATGACCATGACATCACCTAGCAGCATGAACGCTTTGGGAAACAACTGGGGTAGTTTTGGCACGTGTGGCAAGTTGGAGAAGCCCAAGGAGGGCTAACATTTTGCTCCAGGATGCTCCATTTGCCCTAGAAGGGGCTAACATCACCCTAAAAGGAGCATGATGTCTCTCTATTGCTTTATTAGGGTTTAATTTTAAGCATTTAATGTGAAACAATATGATTTTAGTATTTTGGCCTTGTCGGCCTTTTAATGACCTACAAAGTGAAATTAAGTCATGGTACTATATAAATTGAGGGTTTTAACCTTCATTTTTTCATCATCTTTCACTCACTCATTAGTGAGGTCTAAAATTTGCGCTACACTTGGAGTTCTTGGCTGAAATTGTGAGGCACACTTGTTGAAGGAAGGCTTTTATTGGCATTTTTGGCATTTATCGTGGTGGAAGGTGTTACAACTAGGGTTTGGTACTTAATTTCTTGGTTGAATGTAAGTAAATTTCTACAAAACTTCTTAATTGAATGGTTGTAGTATTGTTTCTCTTGCATTTACTGTTATAATTTGTTGATTTAAACCCTAGGGGACAAGCACACATTGAAGGTCCTTGTCTCATGTCCCTATCAAGATTTTAGCCATTTTATTTGCTAAAGTGAGATAGAGCCTTGCCTTAGTAACACTCTACTCTTTCTAGCCCTTGTTGAAGAAGTTTGAGCCTTTCCATAGCAACACTCAAGTCTATCTGCTCCCATGCTAGCCATTTTACCTTATTGAAGCTAAGAAGGAGAAAACGCATCAAGGCCTAGTTCCCCTACACCTTGGTGAGCCAATTTTCCCTAGGGTTTGCTTAGTAAAGCCTTGCCATAGCAACACGTTGTTTGCAACCCTTCTTTCCTTAGTCTTACGCAATATTTTGAGCTAGTTGTTTTTTCCTTTGAGATAAGGAAGGAGGAGAGAGCACTGAGGCCTAGTTCCCCTACACCAAAGTGAGCCTTTCTCCCCTAGGGTTTCTTCCCTGAGGCCTTGCCATAGCAACACCTCAAGTTTAACCCTCTCGTCCTTAGTCCTAAAATTATATTTTGATCCTTCAACCCGTGTCCTCCTTTTGACTCCATTTACCCTAGGAACACACTAATCTAAGGCCTAGTGTGTGAATACTTTGATCAAAACAACTTCTAATAATTTGAACAAACCCTAACTATTCTAACCCTAGCCTAAGACTAACCCTACTAACTAATTGTTGTCGTCATCTTTTTGCTATTAACATCATTGTGCAGCTATCATTTTACTTATGAGCAATTGAATGGTTGTTTAAAGCATTATCTAAATGAAGTGTTGATTGTTACATTGAATGCCACGTTCCTTTAGCATTTATTGAAGAAGTGATATTGTACATCGTTGCTATTATATAAACATTGACTTCATCAATATTTATTGTTCAATTGCTTATATATCAGATAGTCATTGATTATATGAAGTACTAACCAAGCGAGTAAGCTTGCATATATATCTCCAAGCCAAATTGTTCATTCTCACTCCTGGACAATTCCAGCTCTCCAGACGCTATGCTTCTCAACTTGCTCAACTCTCTGCCCAGATTGATAAAATCCAGCATCCAAGCATGGTGAATATCCACAATTACACACCCAAAGATGTTGATTTCATCCCAGCACAAAGAAAAGAGACCAGAGCTAAGAGTATTGTTAAGTATTCTGAGCCTATTCAAGAGACTCTATCAGAATATGAATCTTTAGACAATACTATATTCCATCTTGAAGAATCAATTAAAGAAAAGGAAGCATTAGTTGTCGAATTATGGAAGAGCTTAAAGCTTCAGAAAGAAGAATTGAACTTTCTTAAGATGAAAAAAGATGAACAACTAGAAAAAGGAATGTTCAATACTGATTCAGAAACTAAACCATATGAATCTAAGCAAATGAATGGCTTAGATGACAGATTGGTTATCTCTGTAAATATAAAAGTCCAAGGATATTTACAATACACCCTGGATGCACAACTGGATACAGGTGCAATGAATTCCTGTGCTAAGCATGGAGCTATACCATCTTACTATTGGCAACCAATAGATATCTCATTCAGAGCTGTCAACAAATCTTAAATAAAGATCAAATATATTGCTCCAGATTTCCCTATACTAATACAGGAAGCTAAAGTATCTGTCACACTTTACTGTTATGATACTGGTGCAGATATACTGTTAGGACAAGAGTTTGTAAATAAATGTTTACCTTTTGTTATAGGTAGCAATTTTGTACAGCTTACAATTTTGGGTAAAACAATTAAAGTACCCAACAAGTCTTGTTATGAAACAAGAATTGCAATAAAGCAAACTTTCCAACAAATTGAGAAATCTGCTAGCAGTCTGATACATATTCAAAAGATTATTGGTCATGCTGAAAAGCATGGTATAGAAATGATAAAGGATATTAAAGAAAAGATAGAATCTGATTGCACATCAGATTATCCAAATGCCTTTTGGACAAGAGAAAAATTTTGTCAGTCTGCCCTATAAGGAAGATTACACTCCAAAACCACAGAAAGCAGTATTGTTACAGAAAAATGGTCCCAAATTGGAAGAAGATTGTATATATACTTCTAGATGTTTCAGTGATAATGAGTCAAGATACCCTTCTTCACATAAAGAAATTCTTGTTGTCAAAAATGGCATTAAGAAATTCAGATTGTTTTTGAAACCTGTACATTTTATTGTAAGAACAGATCTGAAGCATATGAAGGGAATGTTGTCTAATCAACGTCTGTTGGAACAGGGAAACAACAGAATTTTGCGATGGAGCTTATGGCTTGACGGATTTGACTTTGAAATACACTACAAGACTGATAAAGATAATTGTGTTGCTGATCTTCTGACCAGAGAAGCTTCTCCATACAAAGAGCAAGATAAAACCATAAAATGGCTTCATCCTCCCTGAGCATAAGGGATGTTCCTCCACTAAGATTCAAATGGATCCTTGTGAGTACAAACTGTGAATATTGCTATTGTTTTAATTGTTTGAGTTGTATGATTAAATCTAGTCCAGCTTTTATAAAAATACTAAATAATTGGGTACAAGCTTATAATCATGATACCACTTATCACGATTATTTCAGAACAAGTCGTAATATGGCCAGAGGATCAGTATTTGGAGGACCTATGCAAGTTCAAAGGTATATCTTACTTTATACTCCTTGTATTACCTATGAGGACTACTGTAAGATCATGTTACAGGTTAAATATGATGGTTCCTGTTGGATAATCTTTGAGTGCTCTACATTCAAAGAAACACAGATCTAGTGTTCTAGTTGGTTGTATATTTTATTCTGGACTTATTGTCCAAGAGACATAGAATTATTCAAACATGGTAAAGAAGCCTTCAAGTACTGGTTTCATACAGAAATAGAAGAAGCCGCACATTATGAAGGATGGTTTATATTTAATCTATCTTTCAGAGGCAGTGACTTAAAGTTTGAAAGATTTGAGCCTCCTCAGCCTCAAAATTATAAAGTTACTAGTGAATTCTATGGTGATCTATGTGTCCCTAAAGATGAACTAATACCAGCCATGCAAGGATCTCCATTCTACAAATGTTTCAGCGGATTTCCACCATTCTCCATTGAGCACAGTTCTCCTCCAAGTAGTCATTTCGGCTATAACAGTGATGGATCTTTTGATTCAATTGTTGAATATAATAAAACATATGGAAGCATGATGGGCCATGAGGTCCCTCTTTTGTAATAATTGATTCCATTCATGTCTAACGGGCCGACAGTGGTGTCCTGTCAGTTTCGTGGGTTCCTGTAGAACTCCACTTTGTACTCATCTATTCGGATTTGCGAATATTTGCTTTCGGTCTATCATTCCGTAAAAGTTGGTATGGGTCCCCATATGGCCAAGCCTCTAAGGGACAAGATAACAGTTGTAGTCCACAGCTGCCCCATCCACTTGTAAGGAATCTTACTTTTAACAGGCAGTTGCCAGTTTATGTCTATCGACACCTTGTTGACAATTGTATAAATAAACCCCTCTCCTTTCATTTGAGATATTCGGAGATTGGGAGAGAGTCTAGTAGAGTCTTAGTGTGTCCGGGCAGTGTGTATCCTCTTCACTCACCTTCGGGATCTTGTGAATGAAAAACACTGATCTCAAGTGTAAAATAGCTCTATATAAGCTATATGATCCTACATCGAAATATATTATTCTACCTACGTGAGGGGTTAGGTCCCTAACACGTCCTCCCCCTTAAAAAAAACCCTGTCCTCGAGGATTGAGATGTGGCAGTTGCTACAGAATGGTAGATGGTTCCCAAGTGGCATCTGTTGGAGTTGTATCTTTCCATTGGACTAACACTTCTTTGATGGTTCGCTGACGTTGATGATGCTCACCCTGGTCCAAAACTGCTTGTGGTTGTAGCCAAATGGATCCTTCTTCGTCCAAGTCGAGAAGGTTGGTTTGAGTTTGGCACTTAGTTCCAATAACCTTCTTTAAGCAGGAAACATAAAAAACAGGATGGATCTTAGAATGACTGGGCAAAGGTAACTGATAGGCCACCTGTCCCACACGCTTGAGAATGGTATAAGGACCATAAAATTTGGGTGGCAATTTCTGACAATGGTCAACCTTGAGGGAAGTTTGCTTGTAAGGTTGTAGTTGAAGAAACACTTGATCCCCTTCTGCAAATTGGCATTCAGAGTGACCTTGATCTGCTTGTTGCTTCGTTTGATTCTGGGCCATGACCAAATTCTCTTTGAGGGTATGGAGAATAGCCTCTCGAACTGTAAGTGTTTGGTCAACCGCCTGCACCTTCGAGACACCTGGAAAATATGAGAGAACTGGAGGTGGATTTTGTCCATATCCCGCTTCAAAAGTAGTCATGCGGGTAGCTATATGGTACAAAGTGTTGTACCACCATTCAACTAGTGGTAACCATTGAGCCCACTGATTTTTCCTTTCCAATGCAAAACACCTCAAATATGTTTCCAAACACTTGTTGACAACTTCAGTTTGACCATCAGTATGGGGATGATAATTTGTGCTAAGATGTAATTGGGTGCCTTGTAGCTTGAACAATTCTTGCCAAAAATTGTTGGTGAAATTTGGGTCGCGATCAGAAACAATAGAATGCGGCATGCCATGAATCTTGAAGACCTAATCCATGAAAAGTTGAGCCACAGTGGATGTTGTAAATTGGTGTTGAAGAGCACATAAATGGGCATACTTGGAAAGACGATCAACTACCACCATGATGACTTAATTATTTCTCGATTTCGGTAAGCCTACAATAAAATCCATAGATATATCCCGCTAAATAGCAGGTGGAATCGGAAGCCGTTGTAGTGTGCCAAGAGATTTGACTATTTCTCCCTTGTTTCATTGACACACATTACATTCAGCCACAAAATTATGAACATCCCGTTTCATACCATCCCAGAAAAACAACGTTTGACCCTGTCATAGGTTTTGGTAAACCCAGAGTGCCCAACTGTGGGTGTAGCATGAAGCTCAGAAAGTACTATGGATTTAAATTTTGAATGTTTACTTAAATACAAATGACCTTTTTATCGAAGCTCATCATGGAGCCAAGATTACCTTGGGGAAATTGGATAATTTGACTGCAATTGTTGTATCAGATGCGAACTTTTGGGATTGTGTGTCCATTCTTGGCGAACATCTTGGAGCCAATCTGGTACAATGAAGGAGAGATAAAAAAGGGACCCTTCATCTTCATATTTTCTGGAAATTGCATCAACAACCACATTGTCTTTGCCTTTCTTGTAAATGATATCATAATCATTTCCAAAGAGCTTAGTCACCCATTTTTGTTTCTCTGGGGAGAAAATGTGTTGTTCCAGAAAATACTTGAGGCTTTGATGATCTGTCTTAGTTTGGAAGCGTTTCCCCAATAGATAAGGGCGCCAAAGATCCACGACATGCATAATAGCCAACATTTCCTTTTCATAGATTTATTTGCCCAAATTTTTCTCAGACAATTGTTTGATGGTAAAGGCCAAAGGCTGACCCTCTTGCATAAGGACAATGCTAATTCCTTTTCTTGAAGCATCACATTCCAGGACAAAGGTCTTTATGAAATCAAGAAGGGTTAGGACTAGAGTGTTGCACATGGCCATCTTCAAGGTTTGAAAATCCTGAGGAGCTGCTGGAGTCCAAGTGAAAGAATTCTTTTTAAGGAGTGCAGTGAGAGGTGTTGCAATATTTCCATAATTCTTAACAAACTTGCGATAATAACCTGTTAAGCCCAAAAATCCACACAAGATTTTGAGAGTATTTGGGTGAGGCCAATCTTGCATAGCTTCAATCTTTTTAAGATCCACCCTGACGTCGACCTTGCCAACAAGATGACCCAAGTACTTGACTTTTGAGGCACCAAAAGCACATTTATATTATTTCAGGAAAAGTTGGTGCTAAGAGAGTTGATGGAGAACTCGATCCACATGAGCAAGATGGTAGGTCTAGGTTTTGCTATAGATGAGGATATCATCAAAGAAAACTAAGATAAAATGACAGAGAAAAGGATGGAACTCATGATTCATGAGGCTTTGGAAAGTGGAGGGAGCATTACACAAGCCAAAGGACATGACCAAAAACTCATAGTGGCCCTCATGAGTTCTAAAGGTAGTCTTAGGAATGTCTTCCTCTTTCATATAGATCTGGTGGTAGCCAGAATGAAGATCAAGCTTAGTAAAGAAATGGGCGCCACTCAATTCATCCAAGAGGTCATCAATGACAGGAATGGGAAAATTGTCTTTAATGGTGAGTTTGTTGAGGGCGCGGAAGTCGGGACACATGCGCCAAGAACCTTCTTTCTTAAGGACCATGACCACATGAGAAGAATGGGGGCTCATACTAGGGAGGATAACACCTGCGTTGAGCAGTTCTTGAACCATTTTCTCAATTTCATTTTTTTGGGAAAAGGGGTGACGATAGGGATGGATATTGGGAGGAAGGCTTCCTGGGACAAGGGGAATGGAATGATCATAAACACCATGGGAAGGAGGGAGTCCCTGGGGAGTGGAAAAAACCACTTGATGTTTGGAGAGGATGGATTGGAGGTCCTGCAACACAAAGGGTGTCTTAGTTCCTTGTATGGCATGGAGTTAGGCAATAATGCCATAATGACCTTTTTTGAGCAGCTTTTCCATGTGATGGGAACTAATGATCTCTAGGTAACCGTCGATGATGCCTTGGAACTTATATTGGTGGCCCTCCTGGTCAAATTGCATGGTTAATTCCTTAAAATCCATGAGAATGGGACCCAAAGTCCTTAGCCATTCTGCACCCAACACAATGTCACAACCGCCCATGTTGATAAAAAACATATGATATTTTAGGTGGTATTAACCAATTTGGAGACACACATTTTTACAACTCCCTCCACATTTCATGGACCCACCATTGGCAATCATGATTTGGAAATTATTGATTGCACAAATATAGCAATTAGTTTCTTGGGCAATGTGGCGATGAATAAAATTATGGGTGCTTCCACTATCAACAAGAATGATGACCTTCCTATGCCTAATGTAACCAATTAGCTTGAGGGTTTGGGGAGCAGAGAAGCCAATGAGAGCATTTAGGGAAATGATCGGTTCTACTTCAGGAGGGTCTAATGGAGGTTATGTCAATGGGTTTAGGTGACATGGACACAAGAGGAGCCTCAACATCCTCTTCCGAAACATCCTCCGAGATGGCCATCAAAATATTTTTTTCCGTACACTTGTGTCTCAGAAAATATTTGTCATCACAATTATAGCAAAGGCCTTTGAGTTGGCATTTAGCCATTTCAGCCCTGGTCAATTTTTGGATCTTTAGTGGAGTAGAAGGAGGAGTGGGATTTAATTGTTTAGTGCGAGGAATAAATGAGGGTTTTTGGTTTTGAGAAGAGACAACCTATTGTGCTTCCTTAGCTCTTTTAGTAGCCTCCACCCAACTCTGAGGCCAAGCCATGAGGACATGGGCACAAATCTCATCCTTGAGGCCATTGATAAAACATTCTCAGAAAAAAGCATCAGACATTCCCTCTGTACGGAAAGCCAGTCGCTCAAAAGCAGCTATAAAGTCTTCCACTGTGCCAGATTGTTTCAAAATTTTCAAACAACGTAAATGGTTGGTGTCAGTGTTAAAGCGTTCATAAAGCTCTGCCATAAAGTGTGTCCAAGCAACATACCCCTGCGGGCATTTTTTATCCATTGCCACCATTGCCAACATTCTTGATCTAGATTGAGAAGACCATACTAGAGTTTGGCCAACTCATCTGTAATGTCGTACAAAGAGAAATAATGTTCCATTTGAGTTACCCAGCCAGTGGGATCTAAGCCATCAAATTTGGTCACATATACACGTGAAAGGTGTAGGTCACGCTGAAAGTGATGGGGCTGAAAATTTTGGTAATGAGAGGAAGTTTCACCTTCGATATGCAAAGGTGGGTCAGATAAGGGAGGATCTGTAGGGATATGCAGCTTGGTGCAGATCATCGTAGCGACAGATTCAAGTTGGGTAGTAATGTCATGATTGAGGTCTTGTTTGAGTTCCTCGATTGAGGCGACGATGGAGGAATGCATGTTTTTATTGATGGTGGAAATATTGGCACTGAGTTGTCTCACTTCTTATTGGGTCTCTGTGAAATTAGAGTGCAAGGTATTGAAGCAAGCTTCCAAGTCTTGGCTACGGTTATGGGCCATGATGATGAGGGAACCGAAAAGGGGTGGGTGGGGCCACACAAAAAATGGGTTATGGGTGAAGTGTATCACAACGATCAGGGCGACAATTTGAATCCAATGGGGTAAATCTCAAATAAGGGTGTTGGGAGGGGGTCGAGTCCACGAGAAAAAACAAATTGCTGAAAAATGATAGGTATGAATGCGATAAGGGTGAAGAGAGAAATCCAACTGAACAGGTCTCAAATAATGGTGCCAAGAAATCCAGACTTTTTTTTTTTACATTTGCGAAGTTATACTCTGGTCTGGAGAATACTGTAGTGATGAAATGCCCAAATGATTAACATGAAGAAATGTGTAGTAATTTCACAACCCGAATGTAGGAGATATAGTTGCGCGACAATAGATCTTGTCTGTTATGTTTTTGTTTCCGTCCCCAAGTGTTAGGTATTCAAGGTTTCTACCGAAAAGGGTTTTCCCTATGCTATAGCTCTCCGATATATGTGCGGGGTCCAACAGTAGTACTCGACCCAATATCTTAGGGCACCAACTAAGGAGGCTAGACTGTGCCCTTAGCCATACTACCCAGGTACTAGAGAGTATTTTCCCGAGTGTTGTTCTCGGTGGAAATATAGCAGTCACATAGCTGATCAGTTTATCTATGGAGGGCTTCAAGAGATCTAGGTTGATCCATATATAGGTGTTTTCTGATGCGCTACCACTCGAATGTGTACCAACAAGGGTTACAAGGGTGGCCAACATATGTGCACTTAAGTATCACTTGTATTTCCTGCATGTATGAATCCCTGATTGTGGGTTTATGCGTTGAACAACAGATCCTTATAGCTTAAAGACGTCAGAATACGTCTCTGCCTTGAAAAAAATTAACCCACAATTTTTTGCCGAGGAAGGTGCTCTGATACCACTTGTAATATTCCAGATATAAAAAAGTATGAAGAACATAAATAAATAGCTAGAAATGGCAAATGAACAACAATATAACCAGAACAACAACACAATAATACCAAAATGATACCAGAATAACACCAGAAAGAGCACTTTGATTATTGAGAGCAATGTTCACTTGCCTCTTCGAGGGGGTAACCTCCAGCAGAGCATAGATCTATTACAATAATATCCAAGACAAAATTTCTCATGCCCTTGACCCCTATTTATACTAAATATGTCTATCAAAAGAACCATCTAGAGGAAGATCCTTCTAGAAGTGGAAGCTTCTATTAGGTCTTCTTACATTGGACTTATTCTTCCTCATTTCCAGGCCTTATTAATATTGACCTTTATTACATAGAAATATATTATTCTACCTACGTGAGGGGTTAGGCCCCTAACACTCTGCACTGATGATAATGGTACTCAAGAAAGAGGGCTGATGGTGTATGTGTCCAGATTATAGAGAGCTCAACAAGATCACCATTAAAGATAAGTTTCTCATTCCCTTCATTGATGATTTTTAGATGAACTACATGGAGAAATCTACTTCATAAAGTTGGATCTTCATTCAGGGTGCCATCAAATTAGAATGAAGGAAGAAGATATCCCAAAAAAAACATTAAAAACTCATGAAGGCCATTATGAATTTTTGGTCATGCCTTTTGGCCTTATGAATGCACCTTCCACATTCCAAGGGTTGTCGAATTCCATTTTCAAGCCCTTCCTTCAAAAATTTGTGTTAGTATTTTTTGATGATATACTAAACTATATAAATTCTTGGGAAGATAATGTTTGACATGTTGGCATGGTGCTACAACTACTAAAGGAGAAACAACTATATGCTAAACCATCCAAATGTTTCTTTTGGGTGAAGGAGGTAGAGTATTTGGATCATATTGTATCTCATGAAGGTGTCAAGATAGACCCTAACAAGACCTAACAATATTAAAGCCATTATGGACTTGCCAATTCCCAAAACATTGAAGAATCTTAGAGGATTTTTGGGTTTGACAGGTTACTACCGCAAGTTTGTTTGAAACTATGGAAGAATAACAACACCTTTAACTGCATTAACTAAGAAGGATTCATTTTCATGGACTCCAGAAGAAACTCAAGATTTTGAAAAAATTAAAGAGGCGATGTGCAAAGCTCCTGTCTTGACCACAACAAACTTCAAAAAAAACTTTATTGTGGAATGTGATGCCTCGAGAAATGGCATTGGTGTTGTTCTAATGCAAGAAGGAAGGCCCCTTGCTTTTGAAAGTCGATCACTCAAGGGAAATGACTTAAACACACCCATTTATGAGAAGGAAATGATGGCAATACTACATGCATTAAAGCAATGGAGCCCTTACCTAATATGTAGGCACTTCAAGGTCAAAACAGATCATGAAAGTCTTAAATACTTCTTGGAGACTATCTTAAGAAGAATAACAAAAGTGGGTGAGACTATCTTATCATCCTTAATCTGGTGGACAAACTGAGATAGTGAACAAATGTTTGGAAGGCTACCTTTTTTAATTTGTCTTTGATAAACAAACACAATGGTTCAAGTGGTTACCCTAGGCAAAATGGTTGTATAACACTTCCTTTCATACTGCAACAAAAATGACACCATTTATGGTGCTTTATTGATATCACCCACCGTCCATCACTTCTTCTCTAAAAGAAAAATCTAAGGTTGAAGCTATGGAATATCATATCAAGCGTCAACAAAAATTTCTCCAACTCTTAAAGGACAACTTGACCATGGCACAAAATCACATGAAACAACAAGCATATCAACATCATAGTGAAATAAGTTTTGAAGTAGGGGATTGGGTATTTTTAAGACTACAACCATACAAACATATGTCTCTCAAGCAAGCTAAGAATGATAATAAATTATCACCAAAGTACTATGACCCTTATAAGGTGTTGCAAAATATTGGTACTATGACATACAAATTGGAGTTTCTTGCATCTTTGTGAGTACACCCAATTTTCCATGTTTCATGATTAAAGAAGGTTACAGGTGACAAGATCCCAATTCAAAGTATATTTCCAGAACTCTACGATGAAGGAAAAATTATATTGGAGCCTAAAACTATCACTAACACAAGAATTCACCAGCTGAGGAATAGAACAATTTCAGAGTATCTAAGTAAGTGGAAGAAAGTACCTGATGAATATTCTACGTGGGAAGATGAGTCTTTTATACAGAATCATCTAGAACTACTCAAGCATTGAGGACAACACTTGTCTGAAGGGGAGGGGCATGTTAATCCTTAAATCATGGCACATTACCCCTTAATTGGGGCATATTACATTAGTATTTTTATTTTATTTATGTCAGCTTGGGTCCATTAGTTGTAAGTGTACCTCCTAGTCTCCTATATATACCAAGGAGACCTTTTCATTTGGAATCATGTTGTATTTGTAAATTCATATGATGTATAATGAGGTTTCCCCCTTGAAGAGGCTTATTATCTAATTTCTCTCTTTGTGAAGGTGTTGAGTACTTATTCCGAGGTTTTTTTTTCTATTTTGATATTTGGTTCTTAACAAGAAGCCTCTTAATTATAATTTCAAATATAGAATGAGAGGAGCGACCCTTATTTTTTTTGGAGGAATAACAGGAGGACCGGGGCTCCTCAAAACAATTAGTTCTCCAAACCTTGCTAGACATGTCGAAAATCCCTCATTTCGTAGGCACATAAGCAAGCTACCTCAAAATTTAAAAGTGAAAGACATATGTACTTGATTTGGTTCCTTAGAGAAAATGCCCCCATAAATGTTCCCAAATGATTTTTCTAACCCTAAATTGCAAAGGTTTGCCCAATTCCTAAAAAATTGGCCATTTAAAGATTAATTAAAGTTCACAACCCATATATCATTTTCTTGCAAGAGATTGTGATATATGGGGAGAAGGTTATTAATGACTCGACAAGAATTTTAAAGGGTTAGTATTTTTTCTTTATTGATGCTTTAGGAATATTTGGGGGGGATATCATGGGATGAAAAAAAGGATCATTGAGTCTAACTAACTTCCATGTGTTTGTATCAGGGCTAGGAATTACACTTTGCTCATTAGACATGGGAAAATAAATCACTTGTATAAACATTTATAAGCCTTATTCTCTAAACAAGAGTCATCATGACTTGTTTGCAAATAACAATTTTATCTCACAAGAAGGAAAAATAGATGTTAAGGTTGCAAAGTTGAATTCACAACTTGAACTTTTCGAGGCTCAATTAAGTACAAATAATTAGAAATGATCAAAGTGTTGGTAATGCATATTTAGTAGACAATATTTAATTGCATTTAATATGATTAACATATGAAAGTGATTGACTTATTTGTGTTAAGATTTCGAGATAATTTCATGGATTGTTGTACATATTGCAATGAAAGGATTATATGAATAAATACTTACAATTGTTGGGTTGATTGAAAGTACAAATTATAGGTAGAATGGTCTTAAATATGGCAATGATTATAAGTCCATAACAAAGACTCGGTGCTACCACATGCAAGAACCAAACATTATGAAAATAATCTCATACTTGTGAAATCTAATTTTTGTAAGAAACAAGTTTGAAACAAAAGATTTATGATTAAAATCATTAATGATGATACTTCATGGTAACTATATGTATATGATCTAATTGAGATGATGGATATGTCTTGGAAGGAAAAATGATGGTTGTTGACATTAAAGAGCACGTAAAGAATGCCTATGTAGTGACACTAGAACCCTATGATGTGCCTTGAGAGCAGTTGATATGTGTTATGTTATGTTAGAGCAAGACATGGGGATGTCTTGAGTGTAAGACCCTACAAGTCTCATAGATCAAATCTCTAAGAAAATCAGGTTCAAAAACATGTTTGAAAACAATTTCTCTCATGAATGCCTTGTAATCTTAAGTTCAAATAGGCACACCATTTTTCCTTGGTAGAACTCTCTCGAACAACGGAATACTCTATACAACATGTATGTTCAAGCTTTAATTTGAATATTCCATAAATGATGGTTAAACTCTAATTGGATCTGCTTCTCTCATCTCTTCTCTTGTTAGTATTGGTTAAACTTAGTAAACTTAATAGGCCATGGAAACCAAACCCAAATCCTCAAGTGTTCATTATTTTACCTATGTAATTGTAGAGAGGGAGCATGGGAAGACAATGGAAATAATAATTGAAAGCAACATGTGAAAATTGTATAGGAAACCATCGAGGACAAAGGGAATGATGTCCAATGCACATAATTCATCAAAGATGACCTAATGATTGAAAACACATGTGTGTTCAAAGTACCCTCAGATTAGATGATGATCACACCATTTTGAGCCAGTAACTTAGACTTTTAGTTTTCTAAGCACTTTCTGTAGGACTGTATGTACTCATAAATAATTAGCTGGCGTAAAAATAATATTAATGATATTTATCTAATTCATATTCGAAATGTGAAATAACACAAGGTTTGAAGCAAACAATTCAACTTAGAGTTGTTCAAATCCAAAGGGATAATGGGCAAGCATGGGTTGTTCTCTCTAAGGCATCAGTAAGGTAGCCATGTCATTGGTATTAGATAATATAGAGAGTGTTATATGTCTGATAGCTTCATGAAATTTATTTACAACATATAATGGTTGCTTAGCAAATAAACAATGTTTGTGTCTTATTTTAAATGTTGAGTTTTTTCACATCACACTTAGATGCATGAATTTATGGGCTAAAGTATGTGGTGTATACTCAAATATGACATAGTTTTTAGGTGATGTAAATTGGGTGCTGATAGTTGCTTGAGTTTGTCAGCTTTATCCCAATGTTCATGCTTGCATGTTGGTATCTCATTTCTTTCATATTATACTTAGTGGAACTAGTCATTTACTCGACCCGTTGATGTTGTGGGTCCAAGTTTATGTAACTAATATGATGAAATAAAAAGGAATATGAACACGGGAAGCATTAGAGACTGATGACAAGTTTTTTTTTCATCCTGGAAAATTGAGTTGTACTTCAAGTGGGGAATTTAATTAGCCATCAAGTATTTGTGTTCATGCACGACAACGACCATTTCAAAACCAAGTGATTTATTATGATAACTATGCTTGGTTGAACATTTTTTTCCCAACACATATTTTTTTTTTATTCAATTTTATGGACTAAATCATGTATGCTATAATTTGAACAATCAAGAACTTTCTTTTATGGTGTATGCTTTACTTCTTTATTCCCAAAGATGTTTCAAGTAAGAGCCAAAACAAGTTAGGTTTTATGGGATGAATGCTCCAGATAAAACTTCCATTAATCGATTGTTTTTTAGGTGTGATCATTGCAAGGACTGAGGTCCATTATTATATGATTAAGAATTTTTAATTTTAGTTTATTCTAAATCGAGGACATTGCAAGTATGGACTGGACTATACAAGGTTTAGTGATTATTGGCGGAGATCTAAATTTCTTTGCGGGGGCTTCCAAGGACTGGGGACCAATAGATCAGGTGGATAAACTCTTATTATTCTTCATTAAAAAAGTAACCCTAATCCGAAGAAACAAGAGGATAGGGAAGCCCAAATAAAAAAGTTACTGGATAGTTTTAATTATAGAAGTGTTATTGCACAATCTGTAGATTGGGAAAATCCCAACTCAACCCACATAAGTGTGACAACTATGGGAGTACCTACCCATTGTCACCTTAGATAGACACTCCCTTCGCTTTATGACAAGTCACCACAAGGGAGGAATCCTGATGATCATAGGGGGATTGAGGTGGAAAGTGAAATAATGACTAATGGATCCCCTATAGGTCTAGTTTGGATATGAATATAGGGCTTGAAAAAGAGTCTTGTGGAAGGGTATATGGTTTCCAAGTGTTGTGCACCTACTAAACAATGTTAACCCTACCTAGAACAAGACAATTGACGATAAACCAAACATCTAATCAATGGGGAATTATGTTGTCCCAAATTGCAGCAGTATGGAAATATATAGATCAACACATAAAGATGTTACTGGCTGCAAAATTTACCATCCAAAACATCAAATAATTATTGGGTAATCAAGCCCTAAACATGTAGATAATATCCCAATGTTTAAACATAAGTTTTTATGGCTAAATAGGGTTGAAAAAACATGTTATCAACAATATATTAGGGAAGACTTGTGGTTGTAGAAGAGTTTTTTTACAACAACAATTTCTAGCTAATGAAATTCACAAGAAAAGCTCTTAAATGAAATCCTTTGACGAGAAGAATAATTAGCACTTTTTACTTGAAATTTTAGCAGTAGAAAGAGTGACCAAAGATGATAAAAGAGAGTTTGCAACAACCCTAATGGTTGTATTAATAATTTTATAATAATGAGAGAATCACTTGGCTAAATAAGACACCTTAGAGGCTCAAGAAATCTTGTAACATGAAGAACAACTTTCGACTTAGACAATTGCAAAATCTCTATTTTTCATGTATACCAATGCAATGATTTTAGATCTCCAATGCAAATTAGACTAGTGCCTTATCAATTGGGTCACGAGGTCTCTTGATGTAAGGGCTAGTTGTGTTACCTCCCTAGGGGTGTAAGCCTTTTTACTCCGTAGGGACAACAAGACTAGCAAGGTAAATATAGGAGGGTGTAAGCCTTTTTACTTCTCCTAGCAACCTTTTCAAATTAACTTATCCAATAAAAAAGTGACATATCTTAGTGGAGGGTGTATGACTTTATACTCCTCCAAGGGTTTAGACACGAATAACCATGAAACAAGAATAAAAACCAACTATATGCAGAAATTTCCTTACCAATTTCAATAGATATCAAGATAAACCCTCTTCTTCCAAGAAATATTCCACCACAAAGCAAGAAAAAACATCCAAGAAAGATAGTGCACCACTTTCTTCCAATAGACAAGTAACTAGCATCCAAATAACACAAGAGAGAGAGATGTGATTTTCCCAAGTAAGGTGAAAATTTCACCCAAACTTTATGTAATTCTCAAGTGTGATATGTCTAAAATGAAAGTGACAATGTCTATATTTATACATGACCTTGTAAAAACAATTTTCCCACTTGAATTAGGGTAAAACACAAATTAGGGGGGACGACCTCCTAATTTTCCCCCTTTACAAAACATAATTGAATTTTACAAAATAAGAAAGCCCTAAAAGATGATGTCATGCCCTCTAGGGGTGACATTTTGGCATAGTGAGCAAGTGGTTGATCTATTTGAGGGAGACATTGGGCCTCCAAAGGCCAATTATTCAAGGTGCAAGGGTATTCCTCCATCAAAACATGCCAATTCATCATCAAATCACCCATCACCATCAAACCCTATCCTTCTAAGTGAGACACCATACCCTAGAAGAGTAGAAAGTGGCCTCCAAAGGAAAACGTTGGGGCTAAGAAGGCTAGTGAGTCACATCCAAGAGATAATCAAGTTCCTCCAAAGGAAATGTTCGTATTCCAAGTTGTCCAAAAGAGAGGGGATGCACTTTCCAACCTATGGACTTCATGCCCCAAATGAAGGTCCAAATGATCTTGTGCCTTCAGGATCAAACTTTAGGTCCAAATGATCTTGTGCCTTCAGGATCAAACTTTCACCTGTTAAGGACCTGCAAAGAAAAGAAAGTATGCCCTCCAAGGGTCCACAAGTCACAATATCATGCCAAGTAATCCATATCTAATAAAATAAGGACCCAAACATGTGCATTAAATCCCCTCTTTTCAAAATAAACAAATTCTCAAAGACCTTATATACAATTTTGCAAATTTATATATGGGAGGGGTGTCATAATGCCCTATTGGGTAAACCAATTCCCTGAGTAGGGGAAGTTTCCAAGGAGAAGCCTCTTTAGGTCATGTAATGAATGTGAGGTGGATGAGGTTAAACTTCTAGGTATGGGGTTTCATGACATACACGGGCTCGTATTGTCTCATTTATGGGCGCCTTTGTTAAGGGCTAGCCACATCTCTTTTCTCTTTTTGTTTTTTAAGGCATATTTTTTCCAAACCCTTTATTAGCCATTTACTTTGCATGTGTCACCAAGTTGAAGACAATAAGGGGAACTAAAAAGGAAATGAGTAGCCCACATACGCTCTACCTTGGTTTGCATTCCTTTCCAATTTGAAGTCAATAAGAGGCACTAAAAAGGAAATGAATAGCCCAAAAATGATCTACCTTAGAAAGTTTAGGCAATTGATTAATTATTTATTTTATGGGTCCCTTACTTTTATTTTATGAGAATATTTTCATTGCTCTCCAGATCCCAGGGAAAGAATTTATTGAATGATTTTACTGATAGGTCACCTTGGAGCCTAATGGCCCCTTCTTCCCATGAAATGAGGTACATGCCCTTGAATAAGCTCGAAAACCTAAAAGGTTGGGAGATGGAAAGGAAGAAGTGACAGAAGGTGGTAAGTATGAGCAAGAATGGTATGATGACCCTTCAAGGAGACCCC
>ML814071.1:171461-204837 GCA_009831015.1 Picea engelmannii | reverse complement strand
TGCTTTTGACTCCATTTACCCTAAGGCACTAGTAATATCTCCAACGTTGAGTTTCTAGTGTACAAAACCATCTTTCAAACTTTAATTTTTTGAAACCCTAACTAACCCTAACACTGCTAACCTAGGCTGACGTCATAGTTGACACAACACCCTTTTGACTAATAATAAGCAATTAAATGATGACATCAAGCATTTAGTGAACAAATTGTTGATTGGATATACTATAGGCTTGGTCATTTTGGTAGATATTGATGAATTGGTGATCTTTCATAGGCTGATTAGCAGAACGTTGACTTCATCTTATCTATTACATTGCTTATTGAATGAAATCAGATAGTTAAGAAGTACTAACCCTTTGAATTATAGCCTGCAAATATACATATTGTGTTGTTATTATCTTTTTTCGGGCAGGTGTTTTCAACAGGGACTTCACTTCTTTATTGGATGATTAGCTAGATTATCTGATACTGGTAGTAACCTGCGAGGAGGGAAATCTTAACACTTGACCTTGTATCCATTGCCTCTTCAAACCCCAGGTTACCGGGGACGTCTCCCCTAGGCTAACCTCCCTAAACAGAAAGAACCTCCCCATCGAGGTGACATTGGGTGGGGAAGGTTCCTTTTACGCCAGTTTGTCCTCTATCCTATAGTCTATGACCTAAAATACAAATTGCGCGATAATAGGGCACACTGTTTGGGATATTTTGCATGCCGATCTGAGAGGTCTAGCCACTAGGGAAAACTTTCCAAACTTGCAGTAGTTTCCATATGAGTTGTCTTAGCTTGTAGAAGATTCTACATCTCATCCATTGATCCCACAACATTCCTTTTGTATTGAGTACTATTGTTTTAGTTTACTTATTGTATTCTAGCTAAGATCGTTTTTTCATTGATCTAGCCGAGTGATTTATTTTATTCAACCACATTTGACATTTGTACTTCACAGATATATCATAATATAAGCTTTGCAGTATTTTGTCGCCATTATTATTTGTATGCTCATTTATATGTTGTAAACAATTAATCATACATACACATTAGCAGAGTTTCCAAGTCTAGCCGAATTTGAGATATTACAGTGGTATAAGAGCTTTAGTCTTGCTAGCTTGTGACTAGAGATGACGAGTGGAGCAAAGGACCGAGGGGGCTGTGAGCACCTAGGTGACGAATACGTCACTTACAACAGGTGCAAGGAAGGAATACCTAGACCTAAATTTCCCCCTTTTCCTCCTAGCTCAGAGGAAGAGGAAGAGGCGCACATGGAAGCAGAGAGAAGGGCAGAGCGTGAGGCTGAGCATTAGGTAGAGAGGATGTTAGGAGACAGATATTAGAGACCAGAGGGTAGTGGTAAGACCCCCATGAAACTAGAGGCAAACTTCATGTAGGTACTCAACAATATGGTAGTCAGTCAACTCACCATGACTCAGTGTTTGGCACAGATGGCTGATAGATTGGCTATAGTGGGCACACAATCCCCACATGCAACATAGGGGAACTCAGGAGTAGGCAGTAGAACCCATTCACCTACTCGCACATACACCTCTTCGAGTAGGATTCCCAGCCCATTTTTCCCTCATTTCCAGAGGGAAACCCCAACAACAACACAACAACTGATATCACAAAGGTCACTCACTTAGGCAAAGGACATTGCAGAGTACATGAGGGAATATGCAACATTGAGTTGTGACTTCCATCAGGACATGACCCTGGTCAATTATTGTGGACTCAAACTCAAGAACTGCCCCAGAGAGCCTCAGAGAGGAGCACAACAACAACAATAGGGACATAACATTGATTTCATCTGGAAAGTTGGTAAACTCACTATACCTTCTTTTGACAGATCATCTAAATGCACAGCCAGATCTTGGGTACAAAATCTAGACACGTACTACAAGCTCAACCAGGTGACCGAGAAATAAGCCATGAGTTTCACTACCCTACACTTGGAGGCTGAGGAACAAAAGTGGTGACATCATGTACTGGTAATGTTGGGACACAGTCACATCACCTCCTATAAGGAGTTCACAGAGAGACTCATTGATAGGTTTGATAGGAGGGATCCAAATATCCATTTGAGGGATCTAGTCCAGTTAAGACAAACTGGCACAGTAGAGGCATTCATCATAGAGTTTTAGCAGGTGGAAACGATAGTGACAGATATATATGAGCCCATGCTGATCATTTTATTCACAGAGGGGCTCATAGAACCCTTGAGAGGATGGGTGAAGGCATACATGCCTCACACCTTGCAGGATGCCATCTTACGCACTCGAGATTTGGTAGACTCAACACCGAAGAATAAACCATTTTCTAAACCCTTCGTACCACAGAGGGACTGAGGCAGGAATCCATTCCATAGAGAATGGAATGGCAAGGAGAAGCTGGATGATGAGACGAGGAAAGAGCTTATGAGGAAGAAGCTTCTCTTCACCTGCAAAGACCCTTGGGTCCTAGGCCACATGTGCATGGGCAAGGGAGAGATTCATTATATTGAGGTGGTAGTAGACAATGTGCACAGTGAGGAGGAGCACAAAAGTGGATCCACTAGCTCAGAAGAGGAGCCAACACATGCAGAGGAGAAACCTCCCTGTAGACCACTGACACTACCAGGGACCCACCCACTAGTAGTTCCACAACGTCATGAGCAAGCTAACAAACAGAAACTAGCAAAGGGAGGAGTCATAGCGACCCTTTCTGGTGTTCCCAGGTATGATACCCCTTGGATTAGAGGGACTATTCAAGTACAATATGAAATCTCCCTGATAGATGGTGGGGCCACCCACAACTTCATTGATGCTTCATTGGTATCGAGACGGGCACTTCAGACATAGGAGTTTGAGGGTTTTGATGTTGCAATAGCAGATTGCCATACAGTGGAGTGTCTAGACAGAGTTCCAGACTTGGAAATAAAGTTAGGCAACTACACCATGAGAGACACATTTTATGTGGTTGACCTATCTCACACATATGTGGTATTGGGAGTCCAGTGGTTGATCACATTGGGGAAAATCACCACCAACTACCAAACCTTGGAGATGGGGTTTAGAGATAGTGACGAGAAGAGATTTGTTTTGAGAGGCATGTCGACAGGAGCACCCAAGATAGTTTCGTCCAAAATGATTTAGAGTATATTCATACATGGGGAGGCAACATATGCTGCATAGTTCTTGATCACTATGCAGAAGGATTTAGAGTGTCGACAATAGTATCAAACAAAGATCAAGAACTTGTTGGGATGACATCAACAGGTTTTTGGTTTGATTCCACCAGGGAGACTACCTGACAGGGGTTTCAAGCACACCATTGAGTTGGAGGAGGGGGGGAAACCTATGATCACACCACCCTACCATCAACCTAGGAGGTTAAAGGATGAGATAGAGAAAGAAATTAAGGATTTGTTAGCGATGGGACACATTAGACCTAGCAACAACTCATTCGCTTCTTCAATTTGTTTAGTTCTAAAGAAGGATGGTACCATGAGGATGTGCATTGATTACTGGGACTTGAACAAAAAAACCATCAAGAATCGGTACGCTATCCCTCGCATTGACGAGTTGATGGATGAACTACATCGGGCAATTTTCTTCTCGAAGATTGATCTATGCTCTAGGTATCATCAGATCAACATCCGAGAGAAGGACATAGAGAAGACGACATTTTGATGTCACTTTGGTCATTTTGAGTTTCTGGTTATGCCATTTGGGCTAACCAATGCACTGACAACATTTAAGTCATGCATGAACTACATATTCATAGATCAGTTGAGGAAATCAGTCTTGGTTTTCTTCAATTAAATCTTGGTCTACAACAAGACATGGCAGGAGCATATGAGTCACTTGGATGAGGTATCAAGCACCATGGAGGCACAGTCACTATACGCCAAAGAGTCTAAGTGTGATTTTGGTATGACAGAGCTACTTTACTTAGGCCACATCATTAGTTCACAGGGGGTATAGATACACCAGGAGAAGATCAAGGCCATTCTAGATTGGCCAACGCCCAAGAATGTGACGGAGTTGAGGAGCTTCTTCGGGATATGCAACTATTACAAGCGGTTTGTCAGGGTTTTTTCTCAGCTTGAAGCACCACTGATGGATCTCACCAAGCATGGGGATTTCATCAGGACCAATGAATCACATAAATCCTTTGATCACATGAAGGAAGTCATGGGCACATGTCCAGTGTTAGCATTACCAGACTTCACTTTATGATTTGTACTAGAGTGTGATGCATCCGACGAGGGTATCAAGGAAATTTTGATGCAGGGAGTTCACCCCATTTTATTTAAGAGCTGGAAGCTCAGTCAAACCAAGAGGTTGTACTCCATTTATGACAAGGAAATGCTGGAAATCATGCATCCTTTCCCAAATTCAGACAATATTTGGTGGGCAACAAATTCGTGGTCAAAACAGATCACAAAAACTTAAAGTATTTCCTTGAGCAGAAGGATCTCAATGAGCGCCAACAACAATGGGTGACAAAGTTTCTGGCCTTCGACTTCAACATAGAGTATGTCAAAGGGAAGAAGAACATTGTGGCCAATGCGTTATCTAGGAGAGCTCCGACATGTTCTTTGATGGAGATTTCAACAGATTGGAAATCCCACTTGTTAGTGGAATATTCCAAGAACAAGTTCACTTGTGAGGTTCTGGATGGACAGATTCAAGATAATAGGTACAGGGTCATTGATGATGTCATATTATAAAAGGACAAAGTCTACTTAGTACCAGATTCAGGGTTCAAGAAGAATATTCTCACAACTGTTCGTGATTCACCATTAACAGGACATCGAGGTTTTTTCAAAACCTACAGGAAGATCAGGGAGAGGTTCCCATGGAAGTGCCTCATACAGGAAGTTATGAGGTACATCAGTGAGTGTGTGACTTGTCATTAGAACAAGTCAGAGCATACGCTTCTAGTAGGGCTACTTTAGCCACTTCCCATTCTATAGCAGAAATGGTAGAGCATATCGATGGAATTCATCACATGCCTACCCAAGGTCTAGGGTAAGGATTGCACTTGTGTAGTGGTCGACAAATTGACCAAGTTTTCTCACTTCTATGCCATACGGACAGAGTATAGTGTAGTTTAGGTAATCAATTTATTCTTTAGATAGGGCTTAAAACTTCATGGGTTCTTGAGGAACATCATCAGTGACAAGGACAATTGGTTTATTGGGACATTTTGGAGGGATTTGTTTAGATTGGTAGGGACATAGTTGACACCCAACACCAACTATCACCCTCAGATAGATGGGAAAACCAAGATCATCAACAAGTGGGTTGAAGGGTATTTGAGGAACTATGTGGGTGCACAACAGAGAACATGGATCAGGTGGCTACATTTAGGAGAGCATTGCTACAACACCACTTTCCACATGTCCATTGGTATGACACCCTTCCGAGCATTGTATGGGTATGATTCTCCCACTTTGGTAGACTTGGTTTTTAGGGAGAGCAGAGATCCCAAGGACAAGGATTGCATTAGAGAGAGTCAAGAGATTCTCAAATTGATAAAAGAGAACATGCAGACATCGCAGAATAGACATAATATGAGTGCAGAAAGGCACATGACAGAGCGCAACTTTGAGGTTGGGGATTTGGTTTTCTTCAGACTCCAACCTTACAGACAATCATATCTGAATAAGAGTGGGGACGAGAAGCTCAAGCCCATATTTTTGGACCTTACAGGATCATGCGTTGGGTAGGTGAGGTTTCTTATGAGCTAGAGATTCCAGAGGGGAGAAAGATTCATAATGTGTTGTACATATCCTGCCTCAAAAAGGCAGTGGGATAATTCATCAACACATTAGAGGAGTTTCCCCCATTGGATGAGGAGGGACAATTGGAGTTGGTTTTGGAGGAGGTGCCAGAGTTTTGAGAGTGGAAACTTAGGAGCAGGGTCATTAGAGAGTGTTTGATTAGATGGAGAGGGCTTCCAGTAGAGGATACTACTTGGAAGATTGAGCATGTGTTGCAACGCCCTGGATTAGTATTTCTTGAGGACAAGCAATTTCGAGAAGGGAGGACTGTAATATCCCTTTCCAAATAGGAGCTCCATAAAGGAGGCTTAGTGGTCTAAACAACCCCATTAGGCTATAACCATGGCCATAAAGGGGTAAACAGGGTTACTAGAGGTCATTCCAACCAAGGGTGTTATAATTTGAAAGTGACATTGAGCTAAAAGTGGCTAAAAGTGATTTTAGGCCAACTTGATCTAAAAATAGAACATATGAGGTAAAATTAGAAGTCAATAAAAGATTAGGGTTTCGAGAAGATATAAGAGAAGGTAAAGTGACCTAATTCATTTTATGCATATATTGAATTGTCATTGAGGATAGAGGCACATCTCAAGAGAGAGAGATCAGTGGATTCTAGGAGGAACACACCAATGGTTGATTTTGGTGTTGAGAGATGCACCCTAGACATTGGGGAGATCACACAGGTGTTCCATCAGTCTTCAACAATAGTTATACAGTTTCCAACAACAAGGGTGCACTTAGTTAGGGTGAGGGCGTAGCTTCTGAGGAGATATTGAGTCGACTTGTCCCATCTAGGGAGAATCTAGAGATTCCCTTCTGACAGAGTTGAGAGGAAGGAAAGGCACATTACTTACCTAATTTCTCATCAGATTATGATGGAAAAATCATCTGGGGTGCTTTTTCTAGTCGTTGTGGTTGCGACACTTGGGGATGACACATTTGGGGTTCACGAGTGATCGTCAGATCAGATACAAGGAGATCCTTTCGACCCATTTCATAGTAGGCTAGGGAGATCAGTTTGAGATACATATCAGCCGATTCTGATGTAAGAATCACTAGGGCACAATTTTCGAGTAGAAGAGGGGGTGCATTTCCCCAAGGGTATCCATATGTGGTCTAGACATACCAACAAAGGGTCGATCGGTCACCAGGGCTGAGAGGGACAACATGGCACACTGTTTGGGATAGTTTCCAGGATGATTCGGGAGGTCTATCCCCCGAGGCAAACTTTCCATATTTGCAACAATTGTCGTATGAGTTGTCGTAGCTTGCAACATGTTATACATATCACCCATTGATCCCACAATATTCCTTCATTATCAGGTACTATTTTTTTAGTTTACTTATTGTATTCTTGCTAAGATCCTTTTGTCACTGATCTAGCCTTGTGATTTATTTTATTTAGCCGCATTTGACATTTGTACTCCATAGAGATATCATAATATAAGCTTTGCAATATTTTGTCACCATTATTATTTGTATGCTCATTTATATGTTGTAAACAATTAATCATACATACACATTAGCAAAGTTTCCTAGACTAGCCGAATCTGGGATATTACAGGTCTCTTTGCTTAATTTCTACTAGTATGTGTCTCAATAAAACTTCTCTTTTTTATTTTGACCATTGTTAAATGGTATTATTAACTTGAAAGAGTGAGCATTTAATATATATAGACCTTTCATCACTATTTATTTTTTATATGGTGCTTGAAAGATGATTTTGGTTAACTTGAAAAAGGTATTTACAGTGATTTTAAAAATTGCACAACATCCACTGCCCTTACGATCATCTTGTAAACATATTTCTAATGATGACAAACACAAAAGACCCGAAATATGGATTGTAATAGGGTGTTTGAAGGACCATTTGATTGACAAATTTGACGAATGGATGTTGCACGAAACTTACAAGTTATGCACTTTCATAATAAAGAGAATCGAGGACAAAAAGAAATTGTAGACTAACATCATTGCTAGAACACATGAATGTTTATGGTTTTGCAGTGTAAAAACTATTTTATCTCTCAAGTGAACCAAAACTTGACTTTTCACTTGTAAGTCCTATTTTCTAGAGGTTAGATTGAGGCCATATTTTGAGAAATACAAGTGTGAAATTGATGATATCAAAGAAAAATATGCTTGAAATATATGTAGTTAAGGGAACAAATCATACTTCATGCTATTTTCCTAGGGCACATGAAATTAAAAGAATATCAATTTGCATAATAAAAACTAATGATATTTGGTGCATGAAAGGAAATGTATCATTATGAGAACATGAACCACTTAAGAACAAGTCCATGAAATCTCCATCACTATGTTGGAGAGGGAACCATGATAAACGACTTAGGACCAAAACCTTTTTTCATAAATGATTATGTTGGAAAATAAATGGAATTGTTTTCTAGGTTATTCCAAGATCTCTTTCACATAATCCAATAGGAAAATCCTTGGTGCATTTTAGTCCTATTCTAATAGCCATTGCAGATAAGATTTGTGCGACTATGGTGAATGCTCGTCTTTCATAGATTCTAATTCGTCCAAAATAATAAATAGGCTATATAAAGTCAGAAAAATCCCCATATATAAAATATTGAAAGGCTTAAACTTCATCTAAAGTGTCATCACTTATGAGAAAAGACAATAGAAGATGTTTTTTGAAAATGAATCTCCCAGTTCCAATATTGTCTCTCTCTTCAAGTGTTGAGTTAGAAAAGTATCCCCAAATTCCCGTTAAAATTATTGCATGAGCTTGTGAGCTGTGTACAATGTGGGTGTGAGGACTATTCTGGTGAGGGACATGGCATCCCAAGGTCGTGGGCCTTTATGGATCACTTCTCCCATTCCTACAACCACTTAATTTGAAACTTTTTCATTAAAAAAACATTATATTTCATATTTCAAAGAGATAAATCAGAGTATACATCATCTTTTCTTTACAACACGTTCAAATATAAAAGTTTATGCTACCACCTGTTGTTCCTGAGATTAAACTTAAGGCTCAAAGAGTAATGTCAGGCATCAAGAATGTTTAAATAGAATGTTTTAAGAGAGTGATTTTCTACCTTTAGTTATATAAGAAATGATCCTTAAATGAAATTAATAATAGGACAGTACAGAGGCCGTATTTTGTTGTCTGAGTCACAATTATAATATCAAATGGTGTGAAGGAAACTTACAAAATTGTTAAACAAAGCTAGGCATCAATGGAAGATGAGTCTCACTTTGTTTGCAGTAGAGGAAAAGTAAAGAGTGCACCCTTGAACATGATATGAGATGCAGTAATTCAAACAACTTTCAGGTCTTGCATTACTTATAGTAAATACAGAGGAAAAATTGCTTACTTAATGAATTATTGATATAATGTGATTACAATAGTTGTGATACTAAATTGCAATCAATTACTTATCAAGGAATTACATAAGGAAATTTAGAGATATGGAAATACAGAAGAAACAAACAACTCAAACTTAACAAAAATTAGAACCCCTGTTTGCACTTGTATTAATACTAAAAAAGGAGAGTTTTCTTTATTACATCCGACAAGATGCAACCATGAATAGATCTTGAATCTATGTATTTATACAAAAACTGTCACAACTCAAAATAGTTGGACTTCTTACAATAAAAATAACATATATTTGAATAAGACAACGATATGTAAAATCTGATGAGCTTCGCTCGCGTTCTCCTCTGTCTCTTCATCTGCTTGGAAAAAATGCCTCTTTTCTTTAGTCCTTCAGGCTGGACACAACTGTCATCTGGCCTTCTTAATAATTCAACATACTGTCCTGGCCATTTTTATATGTTTCCATTTGTCCCTCCAGATATGTTCAACAATGCGATGAGACACATTCAGGATTGGGGAGGGATGACAATCAGATGAGTAGCACTGCATGGCTCGTCAAGGAATGTATAACGGGTATAAGAAAATGTAATCATTCATGGGAAGGATGACAATGGAACAAGTGTATCATGAGGAATTAGGGATAAGTGAATATTAGAATGTGAATGACTGAGATAAGTGGTTGTAGGAAGGTGAAAGGTAGGGAGGTTAAAAACAAAGGGCACTGCACATGTTTCCTTATCTGCTTCCAACTGTGCTCGCTTTCCCATGTTCAATACATTGGTTGCATCTATTCAATAATTCCACTATGAACTTTGAGGGCTCAATTATTTCATTTATCTGAAAAGTGAATAATCTCCTCTCTACCTGAGGCATCTTTTCTTGGATTCTTTTTATTTCTTGAGCTGTGGCTTGGAGCTTGGAGCTGTGAGCTTGGACTTACTAGCCATTTATTTATCTTAAGAAGATCAATTTGGCTCATTTCCTAAATGGTTGTTAGAGTTTCTTCCTTGCTCTTTCTGGAATTCTATTGGTTCAGTTCAATATCAATTTTCCCCAAGGATTCCGAGAGATCACTTCCTTGAAAATCAATTAGATTCTTATCTAAGGATGACATCGCTTCCATGCAAGTGTCCTTTACCACCCTGGCTAATCTTTTGCTTCATGCCAAATTTGTTTCCTAGACCTTCAGGGCCATATCACCTTGTAATTGTTCGGAAGGTGAGAGTAGAGTGTTGACAGGCGTTTATGACACACTGTCAATGAGAAGGGAAGATCCGGTCCGTGGTTGTCTATTTAACCCAAGCCGTTTGGAATAATCTACCCTGACGGGTTTTATGGCTTCGTTAGCCAACTAGGGTTTTAAAAACTAACTAAAGGTATAATTCTATCTATCGAAAGATTAATTACAATTGCTTAGCTAATAGTAGCATAATATACAATAGATACATACAATTACAAGGTTTAAGTAAATCCTTGTGAAAATAATTGTTTTCAATTAATGGATCAAAACAAGATTAAAAATAAATAAACAAAATTGTTCTAGTACTATAACTGACAGACTAATAAACAATGAGTGAATAAGATTGAAAATGATATAACAATAATAGACAAAGCATTTAACGTTTAAATGATGCAATCATTATTCATTCAAAAATGAACAAATTAAATAAATAATAAACTAACTAACCTTACGTTGATCAACAATACTAAGCTAGATTCGTCTCTTTGTATTTGTAGAAGCTCCACTTAACCTGTGTCAAGTATAAATCTATGAAAAAAGAAAGAAAAATATTTCCTGAAGAAACTCAAAGAAGTCTTTTATATTCCAAGATAAGTTTATGATGACAGAAAGACAAATGATTTTATCTCGTGACTTTAAAATGTCCAATAACTGAAAATGAAAGAAACTCCAACCTTCAACATATGGTATTACCATCTATAAAACATCACATGTAAACTCAAAATGCTTGGATAGACAATCAATCAYAGATATCAATAGAACCAAAATATAATGAACCATGAAAAGAAAAACATAACATGAAAGGTTATATGCARAACAAACTAAAGCTAGTTCGATACAAATAKAATTTCACATCTATAAATTACAYGAGAAATAATGATAACATTACACAGTCTACAAAAGKACGAAAGCCAAAGAGTAAACTGTATCCCATATATTTTCAAAAAAATAAGTCCATCATATGGTCCARCAGGAATTTCCCTTATCACTGGGMAAGYAGTGCTATTTAAACAAGTTCTRAATATGTTCCTCATATCATGCAAGATAGAGACAAATYTTTTTTTTATAAKATTTTACTAAAACAAAATAACAAAAAGATAATTTKRTTGAAATCTTACAATYTSAAATAATTACATCATTAAACATTGTTTTTCAAAAATGAAAATTACAAGTCCATTATACGCCCAACCTATGACTCATTCCACTAATCGTAGCACATTGACATGATGTTCACCTGAGACAAGAAAAAYGAAAACTAAATTARACAATAGTCAAATAAATAATTTAAAAGACAAGCTACATAATCTTYGATTCTGTAGCTTGTCTAAATAAAAACAAAATCAAAATGAATTCATTTATTATTCAAACAAAATCCAATAGTAAATTACAAGAAAACTATTTACCAATTAGAAATTTGAAAGAGAAACACCAGACAAATATGAGTTTATAATARCATTAAAACTRGTGGAGTTTTTAATAACCACATTTCCTGATCTCTTGAAACACTTATTGGCCCTGTGTGAATTMGATCGAATGCAAKCTCTGAGATCATCGTTTTCCCTTTCAAKAATTGAGGTYCGAGTGATCACTTGATTCRACTGCGCCTGTAGGTAAGGAATATCTCGATAGTATCTTTCGATCCAGTCAAAACAATTCTCACAATACACCGGTTCTAGATTTGGTAATGGACGAGTCTGATYTGTAGTGGRAGATTTTCCCTGTTCCATGATCCTTTTGAGATCATAYTGAATACCTGAGAAACCTTCTTGTTCCTTTAAAAAASAAGGCAAATTCRATAAAMAAAATCATATTGGGGTGCCTCAGCGCTGGTATCATCAACATAAATMCGGTCGTCGACATCAATAATAGGGATAGGTTGTTCATGATTATGATGTCGATACTTGAMTATTCTGGAAATGATTCRGCTGGATCTTTTGTTCYCRTAATCAATATCAKRAACCCTTTGTGTTTTAAGTCTRCCTTGTTTCTTGGTTTTAATTTCATCCAAATCAACCACATCTTGCCCGAGACTAGGAACAGTAAGGACCTTTCCCTTCAAATTATCCAACACATCTTCTAAGGATTTTTTAGGAACAAAATYRCGCCTCTRGTGTGTGCCTCTGGAGGATTTATGAAAAACAAMARGGGTTTTGTTAATTGACACAKGTTTTCCTTGCAATTCGACATGAAGGTATCTCAGAGAAGGATTYGATAGGCAAGGGMCGGTGGGCTCATCAAAATGMAGAGGTGGGTTGATTAYGGTTTTAAGTGGAGCAAAACCATTCYTAYCCRCAAAATCTTTCCAACTATCCCCAACCTTTGAAAATTGGKAAATGACCAAAATTTGAATCAGGCCATGATGAAATAAGTTGGACTGTGCATTAAGGTTTTKCCTTTGGTAAAATCTAGCCATTTTTTGAAGGGTTTTAAGCAATTAGAACGACATGTTTAAACCAAACCCTAAGAAAACYATTAACAAACGGATATGAAATAAGAAAACTAGTCCATATCATCCCTCACAGGTGAYGAATTGCTTGAGTATTAACAGTAAACCRTGCCATYGAGGTTTAAAAAAAACTATTGGTGTACCTTTGACATCGTAGYRCGACCTCTTGGAAACCATTAGYAGGTGCCAAGGGATACCTTYRAATTTGATATTCTTGAACCAGTGAGMTCCTTCTTGGGACAATCCCGTGGCTTCTACAATCRAATCCTCGCTAACTTCCAATTGTAAATYRCCTATTTTGGCCCTAGCACYATCRAAAGTCTATGCAAAAGCTTGAGMAACTTCGAGGTTAAAACCTTCGAAGGACTCTAGGAGAGMAAGGCTTATGAGCCATTCRAATCTATCCTCACCATAGGGGTCATGGGTTTGGTCACGATATACCAACAGAAGTAGTGAAGARGGGTGTATGTTTGAAACCACCTGATATGAAGGATAAGCTTTGCRTTTTTGGAGGTGACCYGACAACTAAGGCTTCGAGARACGACCACCATAACCACCACTCAGGYYGTTGAGTGAATGGTGARCTARAGGACATGCGTAATTGAAAACCAACTCCYCTATTGACAWCCTAACCCCAAAAATGAAGCACTACCACCRAGGCAATGAATGTGAGCTTAAACTAGCAGGATGAGGGAGTAATTATTTCAGAGCATGGTTGACAGTCCTGTACAAMAATGATTAGACTNCGATATGRCAAAATRGGATAGCGTTCATATTTCAAGTTATATCAAAATTTTCATTATATGAGCTATCGTGGAGGTGGTAGGTGATARTCAAAACTTCAAATGAATAAAACGACTAAGGCATACCTCAAAGGTGATCGACTCATATGCTAATGGTAAAGAARMAACCCATAAAATGATAAGCTCAATAGCCTTTAAGGTTCTTTAAGATTATTAGGTGTTTTTTTAAGTATTCATCCAATTCCACAAGGTGAAGATTTAGAGTCTRTATGATGTGTTTATACCAGGCTTGTTCCAATTTCATGCTTAAACAGTCATGAAATTRAAACAAGAATAAAYGAGAKATTTATYGAAAGAAATGCACTAAAAAACACACAACCAATTAAGCATTTTTTTCAAAACATAAATCATAATTGAAGTCTTCACAAACACAAAGTGGCAGMTTACAATTTTTTATTCCATTAAAACTACRTTTTAAATATCGATGAAAACAACATGAATATCTTGCTGCCAACATTGGCGACTCACTGGGCGAAGCAGTTATCTCTGCATCATCAAAACTTTATATCCRRGAAAAGAMAAATTAAATAGTTACTAAAAACAATTAAGAAACAGATCAAGCRTTTTGACATTAACTCAGAGAAATAACACAATCATACCATCAAATAAAGTTCTTGCCAAAAGATTGTAATCCGAAATTTTGTTTCRATCAAAGGGGTAAYGATATTTATACAAGTAACTCCAATASCGTTGACAGGGCCACTACTGCCAGTAGGCCTGTTCAGTACCCCGACAAGGATGTCATTTAACCCTCTCTAGTACTTCTATCCCATCCAAAAGTCATCCATCTATGATAAAAATATCTTGAAATCTGATTAATTTAAAACATACCTGAAGGATCTGGAACCCGACATTGCTTTGCTGCCAACAAGCCTGTTCAGTACCTCGACGAAGTTGTATTGGTATCATGTGTGAATTTACCTACTGCCAGCAGACCCGTTCAGTATCTTGATGGGTTTACACACAATTCCCACACATTAAAGTGCTTTCAACTCTCTATATTTGTTTATAAAATTTTCAGAAACTTCAAGGTAACGAGAGAGCGGGGTGATACTGAAGATTTCACAACCATGCAATCATATGATTGATCTTTGATATTGCTTTTTCGTTCCTTGAGAATTGATAATTTTCATCAGATTTGGACATTTAGATTTCAATCAAGAAATCATCCCAGGAATGAGGAAGCGCTTTGAGTTGATCTCATTAGAACTGGGATGACGTAAGAAGTTTTAAAGATAGTCGTATTTCCTTGAGACTTCAACAAAAACTGGGAACAATGATTTGGCAAAGAATTATTATAACTGATCTGATTTTAGAACTTAATATGTAGATGTATTGAAATGTTTCAATTGTTGTTAGTGAAAAATCCAAGTCCCTTCAATAATGAGTAGTGATTCAAAACTAATTATTAAAGAAACATAAAAAACAAAAATAAAGCAAAAGAAAAATGTAAGCTAAATATATTTACAGGGGAAAAAATTTGATTTTTTTTAGGTGAAGTATTTCTTGAGAGACCGGCCATTCACTAGAAAAGTGGTTGGCTGCCCGTCTAAGTTGTGCAAATGAAAAGAACTAGGACCCAATTTTTCAGAAATGACAAAAGGCCCCATCCACATGTTTTGAAACTTGGTATGTTCTCCTTTATTCTCGTGCGCTTTATCCCATTTGAGGACCAAATCCCCTACATTAAAATTTATTTATGAGGATGCACTTGTATCAAACCAACTTTTAACAATTTGTTGATGTTGATCTAATTTTTGTTTGTCTTGTGTCCTTACTTCTTCCAATTTGAGTAAAGCGTTTATCTGATTCTCTAAAGGGGGACATTCTTCTTTCTGAACTTTCTGCGATAATTGCAGAGAAGGGAGCAAGACGTGTGGAGGAAGGATGGCTTCACTTCCATAAATGAGGAAGAAAGGAGAATTTTCAATGGAAGCTTTTAGAGTGACCCTATCAGCCCAAAGTGCCTTGTACAACACATTGTGCCAATTTTTATGATTTTTCGACACTGTTCTTTTAATTATTTTGATTAGATTTGTATTCGTTGATTCGGTCAAACCATTCCCTTGGGGGTAATAGCTGGCAGAGTATTTTAGCTTAATCCCTTTTTCTAAATCAAAGACATTCATATACAGGGAAGAAAAATAAGAAGCATTGTCGAAAACTAAACACTCAGGTATTCCGAAATGAGTGATAATATGAGAGTTTAAAAACAAAACTACCTGACTCGTGTTGACTATCTTTAATGGTAAGGCCTCAGACCACCTCATAAAATAATTTGTTGCTGTAATAATGTACTTGTGTTGCTGTGAGGAAGGTGGATTAATCGGTCCTATAATATATAGGCCCCACTACTGAAATGGTGTGTCTACCGTAACAGGTTGTAAAGGGAAAGCAACCTTTTTTACCCGTCCTGCAACCTTTTGACAGATTATACATTTGCGGGCCAAAGTGTGAGGATATTTAAATAAAGAGGGACTATAGTATCCATCCCTAAGTACTTTTTGGGTGGTTGTATCTTCACCAAAATGACCCCCGACATCGTCGGAATGAAGTTCAACTAACACCTTTTCAAATTATTCTTTTTCTAGGCAACGCAGAAAAAAACTGTCAATTTTTTTTCGAAACAATATATCATTAATTAATTGAAAAGATGTAGATCTAATCCTCAATGCTCTTCTATTTTTTGGATCAAGGTTACGAGGAGCAGTTCCATGCAACAAATAAAATTTGATATTATCATACCAAGAATTAGACACAATTTGCGTACAATAGATTTGTGTTTCATTAGGGATTTTTGCAACTGATGTGTTTATTTGATTTTCTGATTTTTCAACTGAATCAACTACCAATTTGCAAAGTCCTTGACATCTAACAATTTGTGCATGCACTATTTCTAGATCATATTCATGAAGGGATGTCATCCAATTTTCCCTTTTCTCCCCTAGCTCTTTCTGCACTAACATATTTCTTACAGTAGGGTAAGGAACAAGGACTTTTATCCTGGATTTCAAAAGGTAAGACCTGAAATGTTTAATTGCTTTGAAAACAACATATTCATGTTGATCTATTGCGAGGTAATTCAATTTTTCTCCTTTAAAGGCAGAGCTCATAAATGAAATAGGTATCTCGTTGTTTTCAACATTTTTCTATGTGAGCGCAACAACATAAGATCTGTCGGATGCAAAAGTATAAAATGTGAAATCCTGAGAAATTAAGACTCATCAAGGAGGATGCTTTAGTTATAGCCTTCCTAATGGAATTAAAAGCATGGTTCTCTTGCGATCCCCATTTGTACAAAACATCATTTTTTATTAGGATTTGTAGAGGTCTAACCATCTCATAAAAACTTGGAACAAATCGTCTGACAAAGTTAATTTTACCCAAAAAGGATTGCATTGAATTTTTGTAAGAAGGTGGGGGAAGGTTGGCAATGGCCTGGGTTCGTTCGGGGTTAATTATCATTCCATCTTTAGAGACTATAAATCCAAGTATTTTTCCTTGTTCTACTGCAAAAACTGATTTCTTAGGATTGAGTGAAATACCAAATTTGCGACATCTTTCTAACACAACCCTAAGATGAGACAAGTGATCTTTCTTGTTCTTCGAAAAGACAATGACATCCTCTATGTAGACAACAACTGATTGATTGATAAGGCCCCAAAAAACAATGTCCATTTCCCTCTAGAAGGTGGCCTCAACATTGATTAATCCGAAAGGCATTTTTTTATAGGCGTAGGTGCCCCATGGGGTATGAAAAAGTGGTTTTCAGCTGATCTTATGGAGACATAAGGACTTGGATATACCCCGAGAAACCCTCTAATAAGGATAGTCTTTCAGAACCAAATACTTTTTGCAAAATTTGTTCCATTGGGGGAACGGTGTAATTGTATTTATCAGAGGCCCTGTTCAAATTGCGAAAGTCGAAACAAAGTCAAATTTCCCCATTTTTCTTCGTTACTAGGACTAAGTTGGATACCCACTGAGTATGCTAGACTGGAAAAGTAATATTGGCGGTGAGTAATTTATTTAGTTCATTTTTTACGCTGGGTTCTAATTTAGGATGCATTTTTCTCATTTTTTGTTGAAAAGGTTGGGTTTGGGGATTCATGGGGATTGCATGCTGTATTATGTTTGAATCAAAAGTTTTTTAGATCATCATATGTCCAAGAAATCACATCTTTGATTTCTTTGAATAATTTTATGAATGCAGATCTCTCTTGTTCAGAGCACCCTTTTCCCAGATTGATATTTTGAGGATTATCTTGCGTTCCTAAATTTACAGTTTCATACAGTAATGAGGAACTATTCATTTTGCAATTGACTACCCCTCTAAAATTGTCATGTAAATCATAAAATTTATCTAATCTAACAATATATTTGGGGATAGAGTTTACCATATCGGATGATACTTCCGCAGAACGAGGGTTAGATATTACCATGAAATCTTAGAGGTTTTCATTGTGGGTACTTTCATCGATTACTGCAGCTTGGAGGGTGTATTCCATATGCAGAAAATCGATGATCTGTTGATCATCATCAAACACCTGCCAATTCGTGATGTTGTCGGGAATCGATGGCCTAAATAACAATTCAACCGAGAATGATTTAGGAGAAAGACCCTCATCAAGCAATAATTTTGAGGCAACATTAGCTAACAAATCAGCTTCCGAATTACTCTACCTAGGAATGGAATTTATATTAAAAGCGAGAAATTTATGTATTAAGCTCCATACCTAGGTTTGGTAGTTTTTGAAATGAGGTGATAAACAATGTATATCATTTCTTACCTGCTTGACTATGATTTCAGAGTCACCGAATACTACCAAGTTTTGCACGTCAAGATCCAATGCCTTTTTTGGTCCCTGCAGAAGTGCTTCATATTCTACTGTATTGTTAGTACATTCAAATTCCAATCGACAAGAAATAAATCTTGTATTACCTTTGGGATCGGTCAGTACACAACCAACGCCTGCCCCTTCCCGGGATTTAGATTCATCAAAGTATAATGACAAGATTTCTTCGTCATCAACAATGTTTGCTTTACTTTTTAGAGCTGTCATCTGAGTATAGGTTGATATTTCAGATTGTTGTTCTGGGTCGGTGATAGTGGATATCTCAGTCATGAAATTTCCAAAAAAAGTGTTCATTCCCTCTGTCTCGATTGTATTTATAGTAGTAGTAAAATAACCACGTAACTTCTCCAACCAATCTCTACTAAAAAATAAACCATAAAATTCTAGAATGTCAACAACAATAATATTAATTACTTGGTGGACCTTATCAACACATTTTTAAGTTCACCAATGACCTTGAAATTAGTTCGATCTAATTGAATGATTTTTAAATCAGAAGTTTTCACTTCAGCATTAATTTTTTGACACATATATAGAGGCATTACATTTGATGAGGCGATAGAATCAACCATGCAATAATGTACATTTCTATTGAAAATTTCAAAAGTTAACAAAAAAGGAGGTACATTTTTTCGTGATGAGACAACATAATTCGCTGATTTTTTATGGTTGTACCTGAAATAGTCTTATCTAAATTTCCTACAGTTTTCTCTGATATGTCCCTTTTATCCTGATTTCCAGATGATTTTTTACCGGAGACATCTTTTGTTTTATTTGGGTCATATTCTGCTGATTTCTTGCTAATAGAGTCATTCTTTTTATTATTCTTAGCTATACTTTGGAGCATTTTTTGTGGGATAAGATGGAATTTAAGTAATTCAAAAAATGATATATTTGCCCTTAGTTTTTTAAGATATTCAATCAAATCATATTCTAAAACTGGGGCAACAGGGTTTTGTCTAGTTTCAATTTGTTTTGGCTATTTGGAAATCACATTCCTACTTGTTTCGGGTGGAAGTTTGTTTTGTGCTTTACTTAGAGTGTTATAGGAATGTACAGTTTCAAAATTCCCTTGAAAGATGTTGTTCGAAAAATGTCCAAAAATGGGAGGAGATGAATCCTCCTCATCAGGTGTTTCCTCTTCACCCGCGTCCTCTTGATTTTCAAGAGGTACATAAATGACGTTACTCATGTGCTTCCAGTATTGCTTGCAAAGCGTATTGTAGTCCTTCAAAGTTTAGACCTTCTGTGGTCGGGTTTGGCCGGTTTGGAGGAAAAGGTTTTCTGAAAGGTGGTCTAAAACCTCCTTTACTTGTAGATGCCTCCTCAATGGATCTTTTTAAGTCTACAACCTGATTGGATAATTTCTGTAAATCTTTCTGCAAAATTTCCAAGTCTAATGTCTCTTGTTGATTTTTAGTTTGAGGAGGTCTAGTGAGAATTTCTATTTTATTTTTAGAAGATAAAGTTGTTTCAACCTCCCTATTTAAACTATCCTTTAAACTCATAATGTCCTTCTCGAATAGGATTGCCTCCTCAAAGGATTCTATTAATGTTTTCTTTTTTGACCTTTTAACCCATATAGCTATATTATTATGCAGGGCTTTAATGTAGTATGCAACAGTCAAGTTTTCCGTAGGCATCGAATCTACAGGGATTTTGGTTTTTAGCGTAAGGAATCTCTGGTTGAAATCCTTAAATTTTTCTTTAGGGTTCATTTCCATACTAGAAAGCTCCATTACCAGAACTTCTGCATATTTATCATCTCCAATTTTTTCTAGAAATAAGGTTTCAAACTTATCCCAAGAGACGATGGTTTGAGGTTGTTGTGAAAAATACCAGGTTGAGGCATTCCCCTCAAAAGTGTAAGGGAATAACCTACACACGAAATCCTCCTGTTCGATGCTCCAGAGCCTAATGACTAACATGAATTTCTTGATGTGATCCTCAGCTGATTTCTTCGAATCTGGGTCGAATTTGGGTAGCCACTTTTCTGGATGTTTGGGCAACAGGTTTTGGGGTCCAGGTACTGCCACATCATCTTTATCGAGCCAAGGTTTGGTGGGATTATTTTGTTTTTCCATGGGAGTTGGTGAAGATGAAGGTTTAGATCGTTCAGACAAAGAAATGCCTTTGTCCGAGGATTCCTCTCTTGAAGAGGGTGGTGAAGAAACAGGTGGGGATGGTGGGAGACCAGATCCCCCAACACCTAGGATTAGTGCTTCAAAAGGATCGGTGATATTACCGCCTAATGTGTTATCAGGCATACCAGTGTCAAGAGGTTGTTCTTGCAGATTGGATAAATCAAGGGGTTGATTTAGCTGTCTACGAGACTGTCTGATTTGGGACAAAGCACTTTGAGTTCTCAAAATCGACTGGCGAACAATTTTTTGTACATCAATTCCTTGAGGAACTGGTGTCACTGGCTCGACAAAAATGTTAGGAGTTGTGTCTGAGGTAGTAGTTGGGTCAAGTGTAATGTTATGGTCTGAGCGACTAGGCATCACGGAAGGAGAACGATTGTTTGGGGGAGTCATACGGCCTCCTCGTGCCATCAGTGAATTTCAGGCCCTCCCTCTAGTGCCATTCGTTGATGGGAATTTATGACCCACTATCAACGAGAAGGGAAGATCCGGTCCAGGGTTTTCTATTTAACCCAAGCCGTTTGGAACAATCTACCTTGACGGGTTTTATAACATAACATGTGTAACATAATACATTTGAATTCGGGTCATAATACCTCTATGAAATAAATGTTACTTATGGTTGAAATATGTTATGAATAGGTGTTGCCTTGATGAGGGACCAAAACTGTTATAATAAACAAATCCCACTAGAAAAGTGCTTTGAACATGTTGATAGCTAAGCATTGATAATCCTATGTTGATGGTTCAAAAATAATGAAAAATCGTCATATTATATGTTCATTGGTATTCAACTAGATCTAGCTATGGTCATCATGATGTACAAATTATACATAAGGTGACATTAGTGAGGGCATGTGTCATTGATTCTAGAAAGGCATTGTTGAAGGCATGAGGTGAAAATGTTAGCATGGGGATGGAAAATGAACATAAGGAAACAACGTTAATTAAGCACCATCGAAGGTAGGAGGAGAGCGTTGAGAGGAAGGAAATTTCATGGAAATGAAGGTGACCTTATAGCTATAGGCTACAGGATGCAACCGTCAAATATAACCTCTTAGGGAAGATAGCAAGGGAGTGGTGACTAGTCTCAACTAAAGAATGTCATATTGAATCTAGCCCTAATCAAGACAATGAAATAAAGGGAGATAATCAAATATGAAAGGATCAAGGAAATAGGTGGTCAATAAGAGAGTGAATGAAGAAGATGGAAGCCCCAAAAGATTTGTCCTGCTAGCTGCAACAATCAAGTATACCCAATCTTATACTCCTCCAAGAATCACACCCTTGGAGATGAATTCCATCATTCTTTTATAGATGAATCCCTCAACTACCTCCATAATAAAATATTCAAGAAAAAATTGGACATATTTTCTCAGGTGAAGCACCTCTTATAAAAACACAAATCTAATATGGCTTCCTCTTATTGGGAAAAAAATGTCCTTGAGAAGGTGAATGATTCCAATTGTTTACATATGAGCCTACAATGTCTTGCAAATAGAATCACACAGAGGAATTCCTCCCACGACAAAAACTTTATTCAATAAAACCATACTCAAGGATATCCAATGATCTCCTTTAGCTTTGTAATCTATGCTTGCTTCCACCTACATTCTCATTAAAAAATTTACTTATGGAGAACACTTCCCATCTCAAAAAATCATGATCACTACATTCCAACAACTAAAAAAATATATTAATCCACTCAAATGATGGCCGCTCCTTCCAAGGAAAATGTTTTAAAAATATGAGGGCACTAGAGCGATGAGCACAACCATCACATGAAGGGTGTTCTTCAAGCATCCAATACCACTCCATGGGATCTGGCATGCATTCAAATATATGATTGTGCATCGGAAATGTGTAAGATGCACCCTTAATAAAAAAATATGCATGAAAATGTACCAATAAGGGCTCCAAAAAGACAGAACTCCGCCACATGCACCACCATGCCTCAAAATATGCAATGATTCCTCAAAAGGTAATACTCAATGAGTAAGTTTTCATCAAAACTACAACTATGCCTTCCAATATATGCATCCTCCATGAATAAGCTGCTATAAAAATGTCTTCAAATAATGCAACAAGTTTCCATGCATCATGAGTGGTAACACCACCCATGAAGGAAAGAAGAGTGACAAACTAGGAGGGGATTTCCTCTTTAGTCAGGAATACTTGCAAAGGTGAATTAGAGGCCTAGAAGCCCAGGAGGAAACTCTACTCTACAAAATCTACTAGGTGAGAAAATTATCAAGTTTGGGGTTCACATCTTAAGAGTTATAGGGATAAGGAGGTTATGGACAAAGGGAAAAATAACATCTAAGGAGGTCGATGAGAGAATCAAAGACACTTGAGTGTAATCATGGTATTTACAATGAATAGAATCATGAAGTCTACAACATAAAAGTTCAGGGGCAGAAAATTTATATACTAAATTGAAGCTTAGAACCTTTATCAAAATTGTGAGAGGACTAATCAATGGTAAAAGTAAGAACCACATGACATAATAATAGTTACTTAATTTGGATAAACAAACATTGGATGAGGAATGGATGATCACAATTGACAAGAGAATTATAGTAACAAAAACGAATGAGGAGAATATCATGATCTATTTAAGGAATGGAAAAGATGCAGCTGGTGAAAGTTCCGACGAATGGGACAGGCATGCTTGAAGGTGAAGTCATAGTTGAAGATGGAGACAAAGACATAGTTGAGGAAAAAGATGAAGATAATAGAGAAAATAAGGAGAATGAATCTGTGAAGATATCTATGGAGGGATTCAACGTAAAGTGTGTTGCAAGCACAAGTTTCAACCTAAGACTATTCTCACAAGGATGCCAATGTTAAAACTAGGGTTTTAACTACATTTAACAAAGGATTACCAATTTCAGAGAGACATAGGATATACAATACCGAGTTTTGCGACATCTCCACAGGTTTGTCCAGATAGGGGTGCTCCTTTTCCTCTATCGATGTCCAATCGAAATCCTAGACCGAATATCGCCACTCCTCTACCTTTGTCAAATGGGGTTTTTCTCCTTTGCGAACATGAATATGTATGGCGATCGATAATCTAGGACTGAATATCTCCACTCCTCTACCTCTATCATATGGGGTTTTGCTCCTCTGCGAACACAAATATGTATGGTGGCCAGAAATGTAAGCTAGTATGGGGTTTTTCTCCTCTGCGAATGTGATGTATGGGGAGATTTTTATCCTCTTTTGTTGTGTGCTATGTAGTTTCCACCTCACGCGGGATCCAAGCAACTAGTAGATGGCCCACGCCCAATTTTCTTTGTAATGAATGGGCACAGGATTACTTTGTCATTTGTATTTTTTTTTGTTATTTTTTTTTTATTATATTTTGTTAATTTAATTAATGCATATTTTAATTAAATTCATCATAAATAAATTTTAATTATGATTTTTTATTAATTTTAATTATGATTTTTTATTAATTTTAATTAATATATATTTTAATTTAGAAATTTTGCAAGTTTGGGGATGGGGGTATTAGAGGTTATAGGTGTTATATTTTATTGGGTTAGTAAGGGATTATAATGGGTATGGGTCATATCATTTAGGAATAAAAGTTATAAGGATTGTATGGGTTAATAGGTGTTATATATTATGAAGGTTGGTGTTGATAAGTTAAAGTGGTAAAGGTATATGTGCTTTTTTTGTGTGAATAAAAAAGGGCGAATCATATTAAAACTTTGAAAATACAAAAAATCACATAGCAACAGTATGCCAACTATTCCGCCGAGTTAGCGGAAACTGGGACAGATGGTAGACTGTGATGTTCATGACAAATTGGCGGTCCGCCATCTGCTCTGCCAAAAGGAAATCAGGGCAGGTGGCGGCCTTAAGTCTTTAATCCACTGTTCTAAGCAGTCAAAAAATATAAACTGGAAGTAGAACTGGATATTGGACTGGAAATTAAACAAGCATCTAGGCAGGAAAATGAAATTGCGTTGTAGTAGTGCAAGGAGTTGGACTGAACTCCAATCCATAGAATTACCTGTTATCATCACCGTTGTGAGGCCCATTTCGAGTCTGCAACACAGAAGGCCTTGCGCACATCAGGCATTTATGGCTGGATAACGCATTTGAGTAAGCCTCATATAACATGTCGATGCATTGGTGCATGAGTATGTCGTGGTGGATTTGATCTGCCATCTGGCCTCGAAGCTCGAACACTAGTGTCAATTTCTCTAGGTGGAAGAATTGTGGGGAGTCTTGCCATGGTTCAGGGATCGTAGTAATAGGTGGTGGCGCTAGTACCAGACCACCCTCCACCACCATAACTCCTCCTACCTCGCCTGTAGCCTCCTATGATCCTTCCTTGTCTTCCTCCATCCTGAGCTCCTCGACCTCCTCTTCTACACTTGAGAGTTAGAAATCACCTGGAAGCGTGACATCCTTGGATTCAAGGTGGATGAATTCCTCGGGGAATTCCTCCTCCACTATGCAAGTGTAGGCCTCCTTTGCTTCTCGCATAGGCCTGTGTGTGTCTGGTGCACTAGCTCCCGTTGTAAATTGACTGGGGGGCTGCCAATTATCCGACCCAATGAAGAGGAGGGATTCCATAGGGAATTGAATTGGTTCCTTCTGGCTCACTTCCTCCACATACACCATGGGAGGCATCCTAACCTTCTCTATGCGTTGAGTGCGGGATATGGAAAGTGCCCACTCTAATTGTTGCCTCCTCCTCTGTCATGCTGCGAATCTATGCCAGGCAAGGCCATGGCGCGAACTGCCTCTTTCCCTCGGCATGGGGAGAAATGGTCGAGGGTGCTAATTCTGAGTGTAAGCGTGCTGGAAATCCGTTGGTAGCTACACCAGAACTCAGAGCTACCGGCCTGGTGTGAAGCTATTGTGAAATGGCCCAAATCGTTGCTTTTCCAGATAAGAGCATAGAGGAATGACATGAATGTTTCCACCAACAACTCCCATTCTCCTAAAGCCTTAACTAAACCTTCTGGAGCTCAGCCACCATCAACAACACCTAAAAACCATGACACGAGTCCTCTCTGGGGAGTCTTTGGCATCCAAGTTGAATAAGGGTGACATTATGAGGTCTTCTTAATCATGGATGGGTCTTAAGTTCATGACTATAGTTGATGAAAGGAAACAAGAGTCTTCAATGCAAAACCTTTATTCTCAATCTCAAGAACCATAGAAGAGTGCTCAAATCACCACACATGAACTATGTATCATATCATTCACCTCCAAGTGGAATTTGGGCACCATGAATAAGTTAGTTTTTAACCAAGAATGGGTCTCAAGGTGTAACCAAGATTAAGGGAGGGAAACAAGGGACATGTTCCCTAAGTGAACATTCTTAGGCATAAATTCTACGAACAACAACTACAACCCACACAACTTCTCAGGATATAGTGTTGGACGAGTCCTTGAGCCATCACATAGGACCCTTGTAGGTTATTTTTGGAATATTTGAGTGACACAAGTACCATGATTAAACCAAAACATATGCCCTACACAAAAATGTGTCAGATCCCCCATTAGGAATGGTGCTCAGGGTTGTACTAGTTGGTGTTCTGTAGAATCCAAAGCATGATATGGTGCCATGAGTAGGTTTTGTACAATATAAATGGGTATTGAGGGATTGACATGGTTAAGGGGGAAAAAAGGGTCTTAATCCCTAAATGAACCTTCTTGAGCTCAAATTCCATGGTTAGGGGAGGAAAAAACTTGAACCTTATTCCCTAAACATCACTTCTTAGGATCAATCATCGTGAACAACACCTGCAAACCATAACACAAGCCCTATCTAAGGGTTTTTTAGCATCAGAGTTGGATATGGAGTTGTTGGCAGCCAATTCAATTTTTTCAATTGCCCTAAAAGCTGCCTACACCTATGTCTATGAACTTCAAATTTCTGTCGCATTTCGCAAAAAGAGGACACTTTCATTTCAAGCGACATTTGCAAATTGGTTTCAATTTAGTTTTCACGACTGAAAGTGTGAAAACTCATCCATCGTTATTTGAATTGTCATGATCTGCTCATTGATATGCTGGTTAGTACTTACCTTTGGTTTATTATTAAGCGGCTGGAATGATTGTTCAAACTATGACAATTTACCTACTCTTACTTTGATTGCGCAATTTGATTTTTTGAAAAGGCATTGAGCATGCTGATTGATGAATTATATGTGATTATATAGGGGTCATGGTGGATTAAAGGTTTTCTTTTTATGATGTGATCCTAACTATTATGAGCCCTTGACTTATCAATTTTATCTATTGACACCATGTTTTTAAAAAACTTTTGATTAAAACTTGGATTATGCAACAAAGCGCATGGGTCAAAGGTGAGTTTGATTTCATGGCAATGTTTTACACTTGGCGCGTTGGTGAAACTTTTGGATTTCATATTGGTTTGAACTATACACATGGCGCATTAATATAATTCATGGTTTTGGTTTTACATTGATTAATGGCACGTTGATATGGTTATTCACCGATTCGGGTTGGCCGATTAATGTGTTTTAAACGTTATTATTATTGATTGAACAACACTATACTGTGCCATTAATACACTACATGGCGGTGATAATCCCACCACCTTCGCACACATACATTGATTCATTCCCATTTGAGCACTTGCAGCTGTTAGCCATAACATTTTTTTCTCCCGTGTATTATCCAAACCCTACCATGCACCCACACCATGGCTCTGGTCGTAAGGGCTGAGCCCAATGGTAACCGGGCACTGTTGATGTTCGATGGTGCTTACAGCGACCTGGAGCAATTCAGATGGCTCCCGTTCATACGAAAGTTTGATGGATATAACCCTAGTGTGGCTCGACAATTTGCATTAACCTTCGATGGCTGCTGAGCCAAGGTTGGGGATGTGCAATTAGAAATTGATGAGCAATTTTTCAGTTTAGCCACCGGTCTCCCTACCGTAGGACAGAAATGGTCAAAAAATTGCAAAGTGGAAGATGTCCCGTGGACATTACTCTTCCAGTCCCGAAAGGTTAATTCTTGTGACAAGGGTTTGCCCGCAAACATGCTGAAGCAACGCTGGCACGACTTGCTGATGGTAACCAAGCAGTTCAATACCTGCGAGGGCCGGTATGGTTTCGTTTTCTTGTATCACCTTCGACTACTTATGGTTTTCATGGGCTATGAACTTAATATGCCTTACTACTTGCATAGGAGTCTGTTTAAAATGTCTAAAAGGTATAAACGGAACCAGTCCGATAACAGTCTATTTCATTTCGCGTTAATTAAAATGCTTATGGTTTATGAGTTGGGGTTACACCGAGACTGTTGGGAGGATTTTCTTAAACGCAATAATTTTGGTGACTCGAGCCCACCACAGGTTGATAAACCTATGGTGAGCGAGAGCAAATCAATACCCCCTGTGCCTTATAGTGCTCTGTTGCCTAAACCCCTACCCGATTCACCTATTGACCTACCCGGTCCTATGACCCAACATGTTGAAACTGCTAAACCCATGGCTAAGAGGCCTAAAGCCAAACCCACTGCTAATTCTAAAGGCAAGAAGAACGCCCGGTTAATCTCTCGCATGGCAAGAAACAAACCAAAAGCACCTGTTAATCCTGACCCTATTATGGTGAGCGAAGACTCTGACTCAGAGATTGAACGTTACCTGGTGAGTGAGTATCCCTATTCAGAAGGTCTGTGTGATAAAACCGCATATGATTTTGTGAATAACCTACCACCGTGCTTGCAAAATGATCCTAATTATCCAGGCATCAAAATGCCTTGTGAAACCCCAGGTGACTCGTTGAAACCCCCTCCTGTCCTATCCAAACCAGCTGCTCCACCATGTGATCAGTGTGGCTCATGGTTGGAAAGGTATTACCTCGATGTGCCAATGCTACAGTCCAGAATCCATGCTTTGGAGGATCAAGTTGCAAGGCTCACCAGTCAAAAGGAAAAGATGCCATCCACTGATAAGAAACAACGAACAATAGGTTCGATTTTGTTTAAAAACGTGGAGTCGGCAACAACATTCGTCAATTCAAAATTGGCTTAGCTTGAACAACCTCACTGGTATGACTTTCACCTATTTATAAACTCTGTTTACACCGTGGACCTGCTCTGTCACACAAGCATGCACTATTGTATATAATTTTGTTTTGATAAATCAATTTTCATTATTGTTTAAGTTTTGATTGGATTTGGTTTTGATTCGAGTAATCGTGGGATAGATTTGATTGTTTCGATTTGGTTTCAATCGAATACTCTGTTGATTATCGAAGTTGTTATTATTTTCTAAACACAGGTTGTTTTTGGTATTCCAATTATGAACATAGTCAATATCTCATTTCGAATTGGTTACATGTTATGCGATATGGTTAGCTGTTGTGATTATTTGTTATTTGTTCTCTGACCAATTCGAATATCATTCTGTTATTGCATGACAAAATTGTGAATAGATACACTCAATCAATCGATTCAGACTGTTTTGTTTGACCATGTTATCAGATTGCAACAAATATATTGTTTGAATTCGATTTGAGGAACGAAATTAACTGTATCTAGTCTCACAATTTGTTGCTATGATTAAGCTCAGCCATATTCGTTTTGATTAGTTACCCAGTTTATATTATGGATTCTGTTGATTCTATCACGCTCCTGTATATTGACTGTGTGGTGATTAATAACGAAATTCGTCGGGTCGTTACTCATTGAGCATAATTTTATTTGAACATAATCCAAACAATTTACTTATCTTTGCACTTGATTGAATGATATCTATCTATTGCTATTTCTATAATGAGTCAATGATGGCTATGATCATTATTTTTGACATAACGTGTGATACCCAGCAATCGAAATTTATGGCAAATCTGTGGATGCTGTTACGCATGTTCCATTTTGATTATAATTGTAACAGCCTTTCCATATTGGCATTTGATTAAAATGATGTGGATTTTATACAACAGAATATGGCAAATCGATTACGATTCTGTTGGATTTTTGTTGTATTGATTACAATTATCGCATCTTATCTGATTCACTGCTTAATTTCATTCGATGTGAAATAGGCTTGTCATGATTTGACCATATTTTATGGCAATTAAAAAGCAGAGCATTCTTATCCTGTTTCGATTCTATCCTTGTCGATTTGGTTTGATTTGAATGATAAATTTGCTTGAACCATTAGTAATTTGATTTTAATCTTCATTAAAAGAAAATTAAATTGGATTATTTTTAAAAGATTTCGTTTGATTTCTATCTAGTCCTGTTTGCTATTTTAGATTAGCTACAGAATCAGATGATTTTGTAGCTAAGTCTGTAGGATCTATTTTTAGTGTTTTGTCATTGAAATATCTTTCTAATTTGATATTTGTGTTCTATTGTAGGTAAATTCGAAATTGCAATTGAGTTGTTGAGTAGTTAGGGGATGTTTCAAAGATTTCACTTGCATTTTATTTTCTTAGTTTAGGTGATTTTGGGATATCTCCCAGATTATGTAAAACAATTTGATATTATCCACAAGGAGGTTTTACCTTGTGAAAAGACTTATATATACTAATGATTTTTGTAATAATGTTCATCCTCATTCGTGGGAGAACAAGGATATGGAGTTATAATACAGACTGAAGCAGAATTTGGTGTTTTGTCACAGCTTTAGCTTTTCAATATATCAATATTTTGTTTTATGTTGTGTATATCAATTTGCTTATGGTTTATGACTACTTTAGCTATCTAAATCATGTGCAAATGATATAATTTTGATCATTGTTATCCATATCTTGTCTCTTCCAAATAGATAAAAGACATAACAATTGTTAATTCAGTTTGTGAATGACAGGTTTATCTTCTCCATAAATTGAATTGTTATATATAAGTTTCTTGCATAACAGGTTTCCCTTATTGCAGGGATTTATTAATCATAAGATTGTTATGATTTTCTTTTATGTCTTGTTTGTCCTGTAAAACACTTCAAGGAGTAGCACAACAGATCGTTTACGAGAAGCTTACGGAATAACCGGTGCGAGTTTCCCTCCTCCGACCAGCTTAGAAGTTATTATACACAGGGCAGACTTGGAGAGTTTCCAGGTCAATTAGTCTTCTGCTTACTGGTTTTCATTAAGCAATTTAATTTAGATATAAGTTTAATTAGATTTATATTAGATTGTTTAATTTCAGTAAATATATTAGATCGTTTAATTTCAGTAGTTTAATTTCTTTTTCATGAAATATAAAAAACAAAAAGAGATTCTTGGTTGTCTTAGGGCAGCAAACACATGAGTTTTGCAGGTTTTAATTAAATCTGTAGGCTGTTTATAGTGTACATTTGTGAATAAGTAATATTACAACTGATAATTAAATAGTTGATTTTATTATAATAGTAATTAGTAGATTGTACATAATAGTTAGAATATTTAGATTTAGTTTTAGTTTAATTTAGTAGTTTGTTTTAATTAGATTAGTGTATTAGTTAGTTTTTAGTTAGTTAGTTTTATTAGTTTTAGTTAGTTTCAGTTAATTTAGTTTCTTTTAGTTACTTTTAGTTAGTTTTAGTTAGTTTTAATTTTTTTAGTTAGATTAGTTTAGGTTAGTTTTCTCTTTCGCTTTCTAAGGAGGCCTTAAGGCGGCCAACGGAGCCGTTAAACCCGTCAAGGTGGTTCATTCCAAACGGCTTGGGTTATTTAGACAACCCCGGACCGGTTCCACTCTCTCAGTTGACGGACGGACAAATTCGCTCGTCAACAAATGGCGCTAGAAGGAGGGCCGAAACTTAATTAATGGCACAAGGCAGTCGCAAGACTCCTCCCCCACCTAATCGCACACCTATAGTGACTAGAAGCCGTTCACAAGATAATATCCCCCCTCAAACAACAACCACTTCAACCGAAGATCCTCAGATCACAGTTGAGCCAGCAACCCCTAATCCTACAGGTGGTGATATCCAAGAGATCGTTCGTCAATCTCTTATCAAGACACATAGTGCCTTAGCCAGTCTTAGGCGACCAAACCGCCCGTGGGGTCAACCTCTAGACTTCTCTGATATCAGAGAACAGTTAGGTGAAATTAATCCCACTGTGAATCCTACAGATCCAGACACAAATCCTGCTGCAGGAGGATCTGGGATACCTCCTTCACCACCTCCCTCATCTCCCTCCTCTTCTGGAGGAGATTCCTCTTCTGACGAAGTCAACTCACCTTCTTGTCCTTCTACACCCACTACCCCAATGGAAAATCAGAACAACCCTGCTAGACCCTGGTTGGACTAGGATGCTGTAGCTGTACCTGGAGCCCAGCACCCTTTACCTAAGCACCCAGAAAAATGGCTTCCTAAGTTTGATCCTGATTCAAAACAGATAGCTAAAGATCATATCAAAAAATTTATGTTAGCCATCAGACTCCGTAACGTTGAACATGAAGACGTTGTCTGTAGGTTGTTCCCTTACACCTTTGAGGGTAATGCGTCCACTTGGTACTTTGCCCAATAGCCCCATACCATAGTGTCTTGGGAAAAGTTTGAGTCTTGCTTTTTGGAAAAGTTCAGAGATGGAAAACCTCCGGAAGTCTTAGTCATGGATCTTTCAAACTTAAAAATGAATTCAAAAGAAAAATTTAAAGATTTTAATCAAAGATTTTTAACACTTAAAAATCGAATCCCTGCAGACTCTATGCCTGCTGAGAGTCTTGTAATATCTTACTACACTAAAGCTCTACATCAAAGTATAGCTATTTGGGTTAAAAGATCTAAAAAGGCCACGTTGTTAGAAGCCTTCGAAGAGGCTACTCAGATTGAAAAAGACATACTTAGTCTTAAGGACTCTTCTAGCAACGAAACTGAGACTGTTTCTTCTTCCAAAAAGAAGATTGAAATTCTTCCCAGACCTACACAAAACAAAACACAACCTGAAAACTCTAATTTGGAAAATTTAACTAAAGTTGTACAAAAATTATCTAATCAAGTTATAGATTTAAAAAGGTCGACTGAAGAAGCCTCTTCGAGTAAAGGACCCTACAAACCTCCTTTCTGAAAGCCTTTTCAACCCAACCGGCCCAATCTGAACCCTGAAGGCTTGAACCTAGAAAGTTTGCAATGTGCTCTCCAGACAATTCTAGGAGCCCAAGATGACTTGATCCCTCCTAAAATCCCTCAAGAGGAGGTCGAGCAGGAAACAACTCAAGAAGAAGAGTCATCTCCGAACATCTTTGGACACTTCTCGGATAGCATCTTCCAAGCTAACTTCGAGACTGTTCACCCTTACAACACTAGGAGTAAGACAACAACAAAACCTCCCGCCGAGAACACTACAACTTTACCTCCAAAGCCATCTAAATCAACAAAAATTAAACAGAGTGATGCTGGCCCTAAATTAGATTATGATGTTGTTGAAGATCTAAAAAAATTAAGGGCTAACATTTCTATTTACGAGTTGTTGAAATTTCCATTTTTGTTACAGAAGATGTTGCAAAATATTTTAGACAATGGCAAGAATGGTAATTCAAATGGTAATAAGGTTGCGCAAAGCAAAGTTCCGCAGAAGACTTCCACAAAAAATAATATTGATCCTCAAGATAAAGGAAGCCTTCCTGTACCTCCTGTAATAGTGTAAATAATGTTAATAATGTAAATAATGTAGACAAAGTAGCATTAGAAAATGCGAGTAAGAAACCACAAGCTACAACTCTAAGTACTCGCAAGAATGTACCTCCTTTTCTTTTAACTTTCGAAATCTTCAACAGAAATGTGCATAATTGTATGGTTGACTCAGGAGCATCGTCAAATGTGATGCCTTGGTCAGT
>ML814071.1:115571-128154 GCA_009831015.1 Picea engelmannii | reverse complement strand
TATCTACATGCTTTAGATTTCATCAAGTTTCATAGCACATATTTCAATATGCAATATCATATGGTCTAAGTGTTATGGTTTGAAAGTAGCCTCTTAAATCTGCAATTAATTTATCTTGTGAGGCACTTACCATCATTTAATTTTGAGATATATGTGGAGCATGTATATGGTGTAGGGATAGGTTTTCATTTCAGCAAGTGTCTCACTTTTCTTAGCACATATTTCAAATGCAATAACATACATGGCTAAATGGTTGTGATCTAAGGCAATTTTCTGTTTTCATTTGACAAGTTGTCCTTGTCTTTTCATAGCTCCCATTTTTTAAGTTCACACACGTACATGGTTAAGTGAATGACAATGGAGTAAATCTTTATCTTCAACTTTCTTTTACATGCTTTAGATGTTTTCATGTGCTTCAATTTCATAATCTACAACACACTTTCATAGCTGGATAAGTTTCGGTTTTGGGCATAATTCACTGTTTTTGGGCAACTAGAAGTCATCAAAACACTCATAAACACATCTCAAAACTCAGTCCTAAGCCATAATAATATATTAGACTTATTAGGACACCTAAATCCACCATCTTCGCCATCTAAAATGGGGCTTGAGGTAAACAACGGAAGGTGATAACCCGAGGATGGTCTCACGGAGCGCGGCGTCGTTTCCGGCGAGTACTCGGGTCATTAGGGTTGATCTGTGAAGCTAGAGTAGGCCTCGTTGCCTTACTTCTTGAGCATCCAACGACCATTTGGTAATTGGGGGAGGAGGATTAAGGTTTGACACTTAGCTAGGGGGGGTAATTAAAATCTTTAAAATCTTTAAGCAACTCTTAACCGCTAAGTATTTTAGGTAATCACTTTCTTGGGTACATCTTATGATTGTTTAGAACACTAATTGCAAGTATACATATCTTTCAATCTCTCATGCAAGTTTATGGTTTAAATATCTAAGTGTTGAATCTTTTAAGTTTGTTGAGCATTTGTCTTCAAATATTTCATATCTTGTGGTTAATACTCTTTATGGTGTGATCCAACAAGAGATAGGCATCCCATTTGTAGGCATCGTCTTGTTGGATCTTGAGTGCTTTGTGGTTGCCATTGATCAGCAGTCCAATAAAGTAAGTTCTATTGGGGCATGATTGACTTTATGTGGATGTTCTTCATGTTTTGAATATCTTTGGATTCTTACACATCTAAGCACTTGGTTAACTGGTTTTATTTGTATCTTGTTTATCTTGTAATTGTTGTAATATCTTTCATTTATTTATGTAAGTATTTGTATCTAATTGTGAGATAATTGTATCTTTGTAATCATCTTGTAATCGTCTTGTAATTTAACCTCCTTAAACATTAGTTGACCCCTTGCCCAACCTTAGGCACTAGTCTTAGTTTACCTAGGGAAAGTCTTGCTTGACATAAGTAATCTTGCATCTTGCATTTGCTGCCTTTGCATCATAGGTTAGTTACCCCCCCCCCCCNGTAACTAATTAAAACCAGCTCCTAGAACTTCAAGTAAATCATATCTAGTAACTAGGGTCTACCCCCCTTGGCTTCCCTAGGAGTAATCCTAGAAGGAAGAGGTTCCAGTCAAAGTGACAGCGTGGGCTATGAACCTAGGCATTGTGCCTCCAAGGACACACTAAGTGAGTCAGACTTTGCTCACGTTTGCAAGTGTGTATTAGGACGACAACAGATAGTAGTACGGATGGAAGTGTATCGGGCTTATTGGATCAAGTGTCTCATCATAGACAACTCCCTCTGTTTGTGAGAATCCTCTGGCTACAAATCTCACTTTGTATTTCTCGACACTTCCATTGTCTACATGATTGATCTTATATATCCACTTGGAAGTCACCATAGACTTCCCTTCTGGTCTCTAAACAATATCTCATACATTATTCTTTAAGATGTACTAGTATTCTTCTGTCATGGCATCTTGCCATACCTGTTCACATGTCGCTTCTCCATGAAAAAAAGGCTCAGAATCAATGAAGTGGCTCATGACTGAAGGGTAGCTCAAAAAACTCTTTTGCTTTCTCAAGATGTGCCTTGAGGGGCTTGTATGTTCCTCTGCCTCTTGCAGAGTTTGTCGAGCCTAGGTAGGCCTTTTATGCCCTATTGCAATGTAATGTTCCTGACTTGGCTAGTCTAGGAAACGCTGCTAATGTGTGTAGGATCAAAGGTTTACAGCATATAAATGATCATAGAAATAATAAACGTGACAAAGGATTGCAAAGTTTGTATTATGAAATCTCTGTGGATTACAAAATGGCTGAATGCCGCTGAATAAACTGACAATACTCGACTAGATCAACAAACAAAGGATCTTAGCTGGAATACAAATAAGAAACTCCAACTGAATAAAATAACAACACTCGACTAGATCAAAAGACAAAAGGATCTTGGCCAGAATACAATTAAGCAACTAAAAGATAATACCCGAAATATGGGAGCACTGCGAAATCAATGAAGAATGATGGAAGACCCGGATGATCTTCCCGGTGACTAGGGTGTGTCTTTCAACACTGAAATCAACCAACTGATGACTTCCTCATGGAATACACTAAACTATCTTTCCTGAGATGCGCCTCTTCTCCTCAATGACAAGTCATAATATGGATAATGATAAATTAGGTCCCTGACTCTTCCTTTATAGCTTTCCAAAACCCTAAATCATGCTGAAACCCTAATTCACTGTTGCCTTCCAAAACCCTAAATCACTATTGAAACCCTAATTCACTGTTGACTTCTATTTTTAGCTCATAATGACTTAAAAGTGCTTTTAACCCTTTTTAGCTCAATGTCACTTTCCGAATATAACACCTGTGACTGGAGTGACCTCTAGTAACCCTATTTACCCCTCTTTGGCCATGGCTATAGTCTAACGGGGCGGTTTATACCATTAGGCCTCCTCTCTGGAGCTCCTATTTGGAAAGGGACATTACAGTCCTCCCTTCCCGAAATTGTTTGTCCTCAAGCAATACCAGTCCAGGGTGCTACAACACTTGCTCGCTCTCCCAAGTAGCATCCTATACTAGAAGCCCTCTCCATCTGATCAAACACTCTCTGATGACCCTGCTCCTCAGTTTCCGCTCCTGAAACTCCAAAACCTCCTCCAGAACTAACTCCAAATTTCCCTCCTCATCCAACGGGGGAAGCTCCTCTGATGTGCTAATGAATTGTCCTTTTCGAGGCAAGACACGTGGAACACGTTATGAATCTTTCTCCCCTCTTGAAGCTCTAGCTCATAAGCAACCTCGCCTACTCGGCGCATGATCCTGTAAGGACCATAAAATCTGGGCTTGAGCTTCTCGACCCCACTCTTCTTCAGAGATGACTGTTTGTAGGTTTGGAGTCTCAAGAAAACCAAATCTCCAACCTCAAAGCTGCGCTCTATCCTATGCCTGTCCACACTTATCTTTTGTCGATTTTGCGCCGTCTGCAGGTTCTCTTTCAACAACTTGAGAATATCTTGACTCTCTATGATCCAATCCTTGGCCTTGGGAGCTATGCTCTCCCTGAAGACCAAATCTACCAAAGTGGGAGCATCATATCCGTACAATGCTCGAAAGGGTGTCATGCCAATGGACATGTGGAAGGTGGTGTTGTAGCAATGTTCTCCTAAATGTAACCACTTTACCCATGTTCTCTGCTGTTCTCCTACATAGTTCCTCAAATAAACTTCAACCCACTTGTTGACAATCTTGGTCTACCCATCTGTCTGAGGGTGATAACTGGTGCTAGATGTCAACTCTGTCCCCACTAACCAAAACAACTCTCTCCAAAATGTCCCTATGAACCGACTGTCCTTGTCACTGACGATGTTCTTCAACAACCCATGAAGTCTGAAGACCTCCATGAAGAAAAGCTCGACTACTTGAACTGCATTGTACTCAGGTATGGCGTAGAAGTGAGAAAACTTGGTCAATCTATCGACCACTACATAGATACAGTCCTTACCCTGGACCTTGGGTAGACCTGTGATGAAGTCCATAGATATACTCTCCCATTTCTACTCTGGAATGGGGAGTGGCTGAAGCATCCCTGCTAGAAGAGCATGCTCTGACTTGTTCTGCTGGCAAGTCACACACTCATTGACGTGTCTCATAATGTCTTGTTTGAGGCCCTTCCATGAGAACCTCTCTTTGATCTATCTGTAGGTTTTGAAAAACTCCTGATGGCCTGCTAGAGGTGAATCATGAACTGCGGTGAGGATCTTCTTCTTAAGACCTGAATCTGACACCAAGTAAACTCTATCCTTGTAAAATATGACATCGTCAATGACCCTATACCAGTCATCCTATATCTTCCCATCCATCACCTCACAAGTGAACTTGTTCTTGGAATATTCCACTAACAAGTGGGATTTCCAATCTACCGAAATCTCCATCAAAGAACATGCCGTAGGTCTCCTCGATAGTGCATCGGCCACAATGTTCTTTTTCCCCTTGACATACTCTATGTCAAAGTCGAATGCCTGTACGTTCGTCACCCATTTCTGTTGGCGCTCACTGAGGTCCTTCTGCTCAAGGAAATACTTCAAACTGTTATGATCGATCTTGACCACGAATTCGCTGCCCACCAAATATTGTCTGAACTTGGTCAAGGCATGCATGATTGCCAACATTTCCTTGTCATAAATGGAGTACAACCTCACAGGTGACTAAGCTTCCGTCTCTCAAATACGAGTGTCCTCCCTGCATTAAAACTGCACCAATCCCTTCGCCGGATGCGTCACACTCTAGTACAAATGGCAAGGTGAAGTCTGGTAGTGCCAAACACTAAACAAGTGCCCATGACTTCCTTCATGTGATCAAAGGCTTCCTGTGATTTCTCAGTCCATATGAAGGCCCCATGCTTGGTAAGATCTGTCAGCGGTGCTCCAAGCTGAGAAAAACCCCGAACGAACCGCCTGTAATAGTTGTACAGCCCGAAGAAGCTCTTCAATTATGTCACGTTCTTGGGCGTCGACCAATCCAGAATGGCCCTGATCTTCTCTTGGTGCACCTGTACCCCCTATGCACTGATGATGTGGCCTAAGTAAATCAGTTCTATCATACTGAAATCACACTTGGACTCTTTGGAATATAATGATTGTGCCTCCATGATGCTCAATACCTCATCCAGGTGCCTCATATGCTCTTGCCATGATCGACTATAGATCAAGATGTCGTCGAAGAAAACCAAGATGGATTTCCTTAATTGATCCATGAACATATGGTTCATGCAAGACTGGAATGTAGCGGGTGCATTTTTTATCCCAAATGGCATAACCAAGAACTCGAAGTGTCCAAAATGACATCAAAATGTCGTCTTCTCTATGTCCTGCTCTCAGATGCTGATCTGATGATATCCAGAACATAGATCAATTTTTGAGAAGAAAACTGCCCCATGCAGTTCATCCATCAACTCATCAATGCGTGGGATAGGGTACCGGTTCTTGATGGTTTTCTTGTTCAAGGCTCGGTAACCAATGCACATCCTCATGGTGCCATCCTTCTTTAGAACTAAAACAACTGAAGAAGCAAATGGGTTGTTGCTCGGTCCGATGTGTCCCATCGCCAACAATTCCTTGATTGCCTTCTCTATCTCATCCTTGAACCTCCTAGGATGACAATAGGGGGGGGGTGATCATAGGTTTGGCCCCCTCCTCCAACTCAATGGTGTGCTCAAACCCCCTTTCAGGTGGTCTCCCGGGTGGAATTGCCTCAAAGACCTACTGATGTCATCCCAATAAATTATTGATCTCTGTATGGTATTGTTGTCGACCTTCTGAATCCTTCTGAGTAGTGATCAAGCATTCTGCGGCATATGCTACCTCCCCATGTCTAAATATCCTCTCCATCCTCTTGGATGAAATTGTCCTGGGTGCTCTTGTCAACATACCTCTTAGAACAACCTTCTTCCCATCCTGATCTCTGAATCCCATTTCCAAGGTTTGGTAGTTGGTAGTTATTTTTCCCAAGGTAATCATCCACTGAACTCCTAACACCACATCTGTGTCCGATAGGCCAACCACATAAAATGTGTCTCTCATTGTGTAGTTGCCTAGCTTCATCTCTAAGTTTGGAACTCTATCTAGACACTCCACTATGTGGCCATCTGCTATCGCAACATCAAACCCCTCAAACTCCTCTGTCTGGAGTGCCTGTCTCGATACTAGTGAAGCATCGATGAAGTTGTGGGTGGCCCCACCATCTATCAGGGCGATTGCTCGTTGCCCCTGAATAATCCCTCTGATACGGAGGGTATCATACCTGGGAACACCAGAAAGGGTCGCTATGACACCTCCCTTTGCTGGTTTCCTCATGTTAGCCTGTTTTGGCGGTTGTGGGACTACTGGAGGATGGGCTCCTGTCGGTGTCGGTGGTCTATGGGGAGGTTGCTCCTCTGCTGGTACTGACTCCTCCTCTGAACTAGTGGATCCACTGTCTTGCTCCTCCTCCTCACTGTCCACACTGTCTGTTGCTACCTCAATATAATGAAACTCTCCCTTGCCCATGCACCTGTGGCATGGGACCCAAGGATCTCTGCAGCTGAAGCAAAGCTTCTTCCTCATAAGCTCTCGCCTAGTCTCATCACCCAACTTCTCCTTGCCCTTCCATTCTCTTTAGAATGGCTTCCTGTCTCGATCCCTTTGGGGCACAAAAGGTTTGGAGAAAGTTTTAGTCTTTGGCACTGAGTTTGCCAGATCTCGAGTGCAAAGGATGGCATCTTGCAAAGTGGGAGGCATGTATACCTTCACCCATCCTCTCAAAGGATCTATGAGTCCTTCTATCAATAGCATGATCAGCTTGGGCTCTGATATATCTATCACTGCCATGGCTACCTGCTGAAACTTTATGATGAACACCTCTGCTGTGCCAGTTTGTCTCAACTGGGCTAGATCCCTGAAGTGTATCTCGAGATCCTCCCTGTCAAACCTGTCCATGAGACTATCTATAAACTCCCTATAGGAGGTAATGCGACTATGACCCTATGTCACCAGTTCATGATACCACCACTCGTGTGTCTCACCCTCCAAGTGTAAGGTCGCGAAACTGATGGCCTCTGTCTCGGTCATCTGGTTGAGCTTGTAATACGTGTCTAGCTTCTGTACCCAAGCTCTGGCGGTGTATTTGGACGATCCGTCGAAAGAAGGGATGGTGAGTTTCCCAACTTGTTGGATGAAATCGAGGTTATGCCCCTGCTGCTGTTGTGGTCCTCCACTTTGCAGCTCTCTGGGGCAGTTCCTGAGTCTGAGTCCACAGTACTCAACTAAGATCATGTCCTGATGAAAGTCACGACCCAATGCTGTGTACTCCCTCCTATACTCTGCAATGTCGTCGTCATGAGTGGTTGGCCTCTGTGCTATCGGTGGTGGTGCTGCTAACGGGGGTGCCCTCTGGAAACTGGGAAACAAGGGTCTGGGAATCCTACTCACAGAGGTGTATGTGCGAGAGGGTGACTGGGGTCTACTGCCTGCTCCTGATTTCCCCTGTGCCACATGCGAGACTTGTGTATTTGGAGTGCCCACTCTAGCCAATCTATCAACCACCTGTGCCAAGGACTGAGACATGGTCCGTTGACTAGCTAACATATCGTTGATAACCTGCATGAAAACTGCCTCTGGATCTACGGGGGGCCTGCCACTGCCCTCTGGTCGCTCATATTTTTCTCCTAGGATCCTCTTTGCCTCGCACTTAGCCTCACGCTCGGCCATTCTCTTTGCTTCTATGTGTGCCTCTTCCTTTTCCTCTGAGCTAGGAGGAAAAGGGGGAAAATTAGGCCTATGCCTTCTTTCTCGATGCCTGTTGTAAGTGACATATTCGTCACCTACGTGTTCATGGCCCTCTGGGTCTTTTGTTGCGCTCATTGTCTTTAGTCACAGGCTGGAAGGACTAAAGCTCTGATACCACTATAATGTTCTTGACTTAGCTAGTCTAGGAAACATTGCTAATGTGTGTGTAGGATCAAAGGTTTACAACGTATAAATGATCATACAAATAATAAACGTGACAAAGGATTGCAAAGTTTGTATTATGATATCTGTGTGGATTACAAAATGGCCGAGTGTGGCTGAATAAACTGGCAATACTCAACTAGATCAACAGACAAAGGATCTTTGCTGGAATACAAATAAGCAACTGCGGCTGAATAAAATAAAAACACTCGACTAGATCAAAAGACAAAAGGATCTTAGTCGGAATACAAATAAGCAACTAAAAGATAATACCCAGAATATGGGAGCACTGTGGAATCAATGAAGAATGATGGAAGACCTGGATGATCTTCCCGGTGACTAGGGTGTGTCTTTCAACACCGAAATCAGCCAGCTGGTGACTTCCTCCTGGAATACACTAAACTATCTCTCATGAAATGTGCCTCTTCTCCTCAATGACAAGTCATAATCTACATAATGATAAATTAGGTCGCTGACCCTTCCTTTATAGCTTTCCAAAACCCTAAATCATGCTGAAACCCTAATTCACTGTTGACTTCCAAAACCCTAAATCACTGTTGAAACCCTAATTCATTGTTAACTTCTATTTTTAGCTGATAATGACTTAAAAGCGCTTTTAACCCTTTTTATCTCAATGTCACTTTCTGAATATAACACTTGTGACTGGAGTGACCTCTAGTAACCCTATTTACCCCTCTTTGGCCATGGATATAGTCTAACGGGGTGGTTTAGACCATTAAGCCTCCTCTCTGGAGCTCCTATTTAGAAAGGGACATTACATGCAATATCTCTGGGCATATCAAATGGAGCAACTGGATTGGCTGGAATAATATCTGTCTCCCTCTAAACTATTGAAGGGGGAGAAGCTATTATCTCACTGTTCATCTCCATCTGAGATTCTCTGTATCTTTTATAGGCTATCTCTTCTTCAAAGGCAACATCTCTACTTGTCTCAATCTGTCTCTGACCAGGGATCTAGATCTGATATGTCTTCCAAGATTCATTGTTATCTCATAAATGTATCCTTTCTCCCTTAAGGGTGTAGCTTGGACCTTGTTATCACATAGTTTGTAGCTAGGAAGAAAGGCTATAAAGTAGAAGGCCAAACTAACGTAACAGGAACCTATCCCACCCAATGTCACCATGATGGGGAGGTTCTTTCTCTTTAGGGTGGTGAGGCCCAAGGAAGACATCCCCGGTGACCTGTGGTTTTGAAGAGGCTAAAGGATAATCAGATAATGACAAGTTTCCCCCTTCACAGATCACCACCAGAATAGATAGTCCGGCTTATAGCCAACAAAGATAACCAAGTAGAATCCCTACCCGAGAACAAAGCGACAATAAACTGATATATGCAAGCTTTGGTTAGTACTTCATATATATCAAAGACTATTTGATATTCAATGTAAGAATTTTGAAAGTAAATGTTGACGAAGTCAATGTTTACAAAATAGCGATAAAATAATGTCACTTCACCAATAAATACTAGAACGATATGGCATTCAATGTAATAAACCAACACTTTACTCAATTTATGCCTAAAACCACATTCAATTGCTCACAAGATGAAACGTTGTTGCAATAAAGATGAAATATCCAATAATGATCAACAACTTAGGGTTAGTAGGGTTAGCTAGAGTTAGGGTTAGTGTAGTTAGGGTTTCAATTCAAAAGCTTTGAGAGAGTTTAGATCAAGTTCTACTTCAAAGTTTGAGGTCTTAGATTAGTGAATTAGGGTTTAATGGAGTCATAAGTGAAGGACACACAGGTTGAAAGAGGCAAGATTTCAAGAACTAAAGGGAAAAGCTTTGAAGTGCTGCTAAAGTAGGGCTTCAAAATCGGAACCCTAGGGTAGAGAGGCTCACTCCAGTGTTGCTAAAGCAAGGCCTCATGTTCTCTCCTCCTTCCCAGCAAACGACTAGCTCAATAATAACAAAATATAACCAAAACAAGAGGGTTTGATGAGGGAGGTGTTGCTAAAGCAAGGCCTTTCAACAAACCCTAGAAAAAGTACGACCCTAGTGTAGTAGACCTAGGCCAGGGACGTCTCACTCTTCTTGGCTTTAGAACAGTACGGCTAGCAATAGGGAGAGTAAATAGGAGTGTAGCTAAGGCTAGGCTCTTTCTTTCCTCAACAATGGCTTAAGGTTTCTCTATCAGGGGACATGAGACAATGACCTACTTGTGTGCTTGTCCCCTAGGGTTTTGAATCAACAATATTTATAAACAAATGCAAGAAATTGAACTACAACCATTCATTTAAGAAGTTTTGCAGAAAAATACTTACAAATCACCAAGAAATGACCATGCAAACCATAGTYGTAATACCTTCGTTAAAGAAAAACACCATAAATGCCAAAAATCTCTTCCTTCAACAAGTGTGCATCACTTAATTCAGCCAAAGACCCAAGATAGGGTTCCAAAATCAGACCTCACTAATGAGTGAGTAAGTTATGATGATAAAATGAGAGTGAAAATCCCACATTTATACAAAACCTTGACCTAATTTTACATTTTAGGACAGGTAAAAAGTCGATAAGGCCAAATTATCAAAATCATATTATTTTACACTAAATTGTCAAATAAAAACCTTAAATAAGCAGAAAAGAGAGTAAAAGCCCCTCTAAGGGAGGCACTAGCCCTTTCTAGGGAAAATGAAACATCCTGGACCAAAACGTTAGCCCTCCAAGGGCTTCTCCAACATGCCACACATGCCACTGCTGCCCACTCTGCCTCCAAAGACGTCCAATAAGCTAGATGATGTCATGGTCATCAAAGGTGACATCCCAGGCCTTCCAAGGCCAACGTCTTAGTGAAAAGGGCTCATCCCCCTAGGCTAAGCTATGTCGAGGTGCTTCTGGTGGAACGTCCTCTTCTTCTCTGGTGCAAAGACTCTGATCAATCTCTATCCTGTCTCTGCCCCCTGATGGGGTCTCAACATCCATCTGGTGGGATCTTCATCCCCATGGAGGTCCGAACTGATCATCTCCCCATGTGTACCGGTCCAAATGGTACCTGTCCGTCGGGTATGGTCCTGCACATCAAAGGCTACACCCTCCATGGGCTCATCAGTCACAGGGATCATGTCAATGTCAATCAGATTTCATCATTAATATTATTAAACACATGCATAAATGCCTAATACATCAATCAATAGCTCAAAGACGTAATGTTACACAAGTCTGCAATACAAGTCTGGGTAAAAGGACAAGACTTCCTATTCGGCTAATGTCTACAGGAAAAGTAAAGTCGTTGGAAGAGACCTCATCTAAGACATGTAAGTGGATGATGTGGTCAGGGGATGTCCAAGCATGTGGGTGCAGTGATGGCCAAGGATGCAAATGTGTTACCTGTGGGTGCCTTTGTAGAAAGCGAGATGTCCCTATCATGGATGCATTTTTTCCAAGCCCATTCTTTCCTTTATTCCATTTTTTTATTATTTTTTTCCTTTTTTATTTAAGATGTAATCAGGGGACACTGCCTTGGCATGGTGACCAGAACTGAGAGTGTTACCCACAAGTACTTTCGTAGGAATGAGAAGGTTGGCTCGTGATGAGACCCCCTTTCCCTTGGCCATGCAACCAAGAGTCACTGCCCTGGCATGGTAACCAGCTGGTGGCAATGTCATACTGCTAGGTACCCATGGACGCAATAGGTTGGCTCATGATGAGACCCCCTATCCTCTGACTAGGCTTTGTTTTATCATTTTTTGGGTCCCTCTTGTTTCTTGCTTAGAAGCTTTTTATTTCTTTCTCGGGGATCCCTGGGCGAAGCATCTTGAGGTTTTATTTCTAGGCTTTTATCTTTTACCAACTGCTTTTACCTTCTGCGCCTTTCGCCCGTTCTTCCCAAGAGGTAATGTGCAATCCTGAAGATGGGTCTACCCAATGCCCGGACAAGGGGAAATGGGACAAGTGATTGGGAAATAAGATGAAAAGTGATGCTTTGATAGGAGCGGACGATGGATTTTCAGAAATCCCCCCTAGTGGCAAACCAAAACCTACAAGCACAGGCTTACTAGGGCACCCTGTCAATCCCCCCAAACATGGTCAAGTGGGAAAATGTAAGATCCAAGCAGTCGTTAGAAATGAAAGGAATCAGATGCATACATTTAAAGGTTTTAATGATCAAATGTGACACATACCATGATACCTGGACTAATTACCTCATGGAGCAAGAACCTCTTTTGATACAGGACCAAACCGATGGTGATGGATGTTGCTGCTGTTGACAAGATAAGGACGATGGAAGAAGAAAAGGTAGGCCCTCCAGGGCCATGCTCAGGTCAATCCTACTCTCGGTACTCCATGGCTAGGACCTGTGGGCCTTGAGACATGATCTCCTAGTTATCCCCAAAAAGTGGGGATAACATCTGGCTCCAACTCGGGGACATGTGCTCATTGTAGAGCGCATCAGAACCTCAGCATCTCTGGCATAACCTATAGACTTGTTGGTTGGATGTTCGATGTAGTCAAACAACCAGTGTAGCCAATTTGACAATGTCCCACGATACCTGCCTTTGTGCTTCATCATAAACCAAAATAGTGATAAATCAAGCACAAAAATGTCATGAGTTAGAGTATATATCATATCATCGGAAATCTCAAAGTCTAACTCATGGAGGCGGGTGGGAGGGATA
>ML814071.1:29718-43616 GCA_009831015.1 Picea engelmannii | reverse complement strand
CCCTAATTTTTGGGTACGGTAACAGTGACGTTTTTCCTCTTGCAAATTGTGCTTCCTTCAGGTTGGCTCTGATACCATGTTAATGTTTATGCCATTATTATAGTTCTTTGCATTTCAATAGATAAGAGCATCATAAGAACAAATCACTGAGAAATACACATTCACAAGAGACACAACAGTCATCCTGGGAAACCCTCTAGGGGAAGAAAACCTAGCAAAACTTCCTTATCATAAATATCTTATACAATGTTCAAGAGATAACTCAAACCAATACAGATAGTCCTCCCCAAGAGATGCGCCACTCTTCTTCTCCTCTCTCCAGCTAGTAATTGCAGCTTGCCTCATAAGAGAATGAGCAAGTGTGTTGTGTGTTTGAAGTGAGGTGCTAGCCTCTTATTTATACAAGACTGGCACATGTGAAAGGTCACAACTGGCAGGGCCGACCTCTCACTCTGGGTGGGTAAACCCACCTTTAATTAATTCTGGGTCTTCCATAATAACTGTTGGGGCTGACTTATTATTCTGTTCTTTGTAATTGTCCGATGACCAATCCAAAAAAGGGGATTTGGTCCTTATACAATTACCGACATGATTAATCCACAATGGGGATTAATCCAATAACAATAATAATAATAATGATATGATTAATCCGCAATGGGGATTTAATCCAATAATAATAAGAATGCTCTTCGCAGTTACATTATTTCAACAAGGTAAGGGGTACTTGTTCTGAATAGTCATTTTATTCAATTGTCTATAATCGATACAAAGTCTTCGAGTACCGTCTTTCTTTTTCACAAAGAGGACTGTTGCCCCCCATGGTGAAACACTCGATCGGATATACTCTTTGTCCAACAATTTCTGTAATTGTATTTTTAATTCTATCAATTCTGGTAAACTCATTCGGTAAGGTGCTTTTGAGATAAGGGCTAAACCAGGTAGTAGGTCTATGGAGAAGTCTATTTCCCTTCTAGGAGGTAATTCTGGTATCTCATCCACAAACATGTCTCTGAATTCACGTAGGACAACAAATTCTTGTAACTTTGGCTTATCTTCTTTTTCTAACAGATTCATTACTTGGATGGCATAAACTTGACATCCCTTTCTCATACATTTCTTGAATTGCATCGCTGAAATTTTTCTAACTGATACATGTTTTGGTATACCTTGGGTTGTTCTAGTAGTGCCATAATCGTCTTTATAGTTAGTGTCTTTGTATAACAATCTAGTACTGCTTTGTGCTTTTCCAACCAATCCATTCCGATAATCATATCATAAGATCCTAGTGGTAGGATGTTCAGATTTGTTCTTATGTTTTGACCATCTAAGTTGAACTCGAAATGAGAAATAAAGTCAACTACTTTCCTTTTAGTTATTGTTGCTAGTTGTATCAGTCATGATTTTGCATGCTTCAGTTTCTTAAGTTTTTTTGACTTTGCTACCTCAGGAGTAATATAACTTAACGTAGCTCCAGGGTCAATTAAAAGAGAAATTCGAGTGTTATTGATTTTACCTTCGATTTCTACCACAGAGGACTGGTGGTCAGCTTGCCGACAATCTATGGTTGCATTTATCCGATGCAGGCTTCTGCCCACATCACCCACCATCGAGGCTTCCTGCAAATTATGAATAGCAGTTCTGTTTGCTGAAATTAAGCGTGGACAGTTCCTCCTTAGATGAGGTTCTCCACATTCCCATCACTTTAATGGTTCGCGGGGGTTGTCCCCAAACTTCTTCGTTCCCAGATTTATCGATTTACCGTTGCTTTGCATATTTGGATGGTTGGAGTGAAAATTTTCTCTCGAAAAGCTTTTTGCTGCATTCCACTAAGGAGTTGGCTGGTATCCCTTCTTCCACTGGTTCATTCGATCTTGTTTCTTATCCTTCCAGGCTTTGGGAAACTATGCCCGCTGTTTATACTGGTCGTAGCACATTTGTGCTTTCCTGAATACTTCACTCAAGAATTTTGGGTCGTCAAACTCAATTATGCCCCTGTAGGACTATGGTAAACAACTTAAGAATCACTGGATTTTTACCTTATCCTCCCGGATGTAAGGTACGAACCTTAGTAATTCCAGTAATTTATTTATAAGGTCCTCCATTGTCATCTGTCCAAGTATTAACTCGTAAAATTCTTTTGTTTTCCTTTCATAGTAGCTTTCAGATAGGTATTGTTTCTTGAAATATTTCTTAAAGTCAGACCATTCCATTTGTTTCTCCTTTAGGCCCTTGGCCAATTTCAGGTCTTGCCACCAAATGTTGGCCTTCCCTTTCCGATTGTATATGGCCATTCTGACCTTCATATTGCTGGAATAGTTATATATCTGGAAGTATTTTTTGATGTCCAATAACCATGCCTCAGATTCTTCTCTTGTTCTGGTTTCTCCATCAAAGGTAACTGGTTTAATTTTCTTGAATTTTCCTTCAAGGTGGTCTACTTGTTTTCTCTTTCTGTCTGTTTTCATTTTGTTCTCAGTTGAAGGTGTACCTTCTGACGAACTGTTTCCTTTTTCTGTTTTAGGTCCAGAGTTCTTGGAAGCCCTCTTTCTAACTTCTTCGTCGTTATTATCGTCCTTTGGGCTTTTCTTTGTCAGTATACTGCGTAGCAGGACTTCATTTATTTCTTGTTGTTCCTGTTGAGCTTTCTTCATTTTTTCATTGTCGGCTTTGAAAACCTGTAGTTCAACGATGAGATTCCTCATTGTTTCTAGAACTTTAGTAGGTGAGCTTCCATCACTATTCTGTCTCTTATTTTAGAAAGTCTTTGTTCAGGATTTCCATCGATTCTGATTTTTGCATCATTTTGAGTTGCCATAATTCACACAAAACAAAAAGGGTTTTCTATTTGTAACGAAAAGGTTTATTAGTTTTTCATAAATCGAAATATATGCTAAGAAACTAAAGGGGCACTGTCCAGGTCCAGTGTTGCAACCTTTAGCTTTGATACCATATGTAATGAACCCCAAAATCATCATAAAAAAAAAAAAATCTTCTTTCCTCTACTTAGAGCATTAAGCTCCAAGTCTGTACGACAGTTTTGTAAAAGGAATAACCATAATAATAAAACCGAACATTCTGGTCGATGGTCTAGTGGTTACTCTTTTATTTAAGTCATACTCGCCTTTGTAAATGGTTAAAAGGTTACACTTTGTAATAATAAGGGAAAAGACATGGGTCTACGACTTAGGACTTAACTTCCACTCCCATATGCGCGCGCATGCCTAAACTTCAAGATCCCGAGGGACTTCATAAACAAAGGAAAAGGGAAAACGAAACACTTGCTTTATCGTTGGATTACTAGTTTGGGATTTTTATATAAGTGACCACTGTCTTTGAGGACTTCCTTGGGGATTCTTCGGATGACTAAGTGTCCTCGTAACCCAATAAAATCTCCTAAAAGGGAGCGAACCATAAACTGGCAGTTGGGAAAATCCCTGCCGGACTTAACTAAGTCCGACCCCTGGCACTAACGGGACTAGCAGTGGAAGGGTAAGAGAAAGTCCATACTTGACCTCATGAGCATATTAATGTGACTAGATGGGTTGACAGTCGGAGTTAATTCTCTGCTCGGTCATTAAGGTATGAATTGAATAACAATAATCTCAAACAGGTTGTCATTCTGAGTATGCACTGGTCGCTACTTCGCCTAGTTAAATTTAGTAGAGGGTTGGTGCACGGTAGTTAAGCTCCTCGTATAAACTGAAATAGCAGGGAGAAATCGTAACCCTAAATCGAACCACCAACTTACTGCATCATTAATGGTCAGACCGCCAATAAGGACGACAACATCTTTGGCATCGTTGTCGGGGATAAGTCATTTATCCTTGGTCTTAACGACTTAACTTTTTAAGAACTAATAATTCTTTGAGCTTGCATTGGTTATCTTTGTGTGATTCTTTTCCAAGTGGTGACTCCATTGAACAAATATATCAAGTATACTTCAAGGAGCGATCCTTGTTGGCTGCTTGAAATACTTGGAGAAGAAGCACTCACTGATATCCAATTCTCGTTCCAAACTTAACAAATTAACTTTTGTTTTTCTTCTTGTTTTTGCTTTGTTTGATGCTCTTGTTTGTCTAAAATAAACTTGGTCATCTAGCGGCTCCACTTTTACATAATTTGATAAGGTATTTTGCAAGAATAATTTCCCGGCTTATTTTGCTTCATCCTTGAACTTGGAAGAGTTTGTGGGTGAAGTTAGCTAGTCATTTTTCTTGTTGGATCCTTGGTAATATTGGATCCCTGTCCTTTTCTTTAGACCCTGGTTTAAATGTCTAGTTAGAAATGGATAGTTTTTTTGATCCTATTGACTTTTCAGGAATTGTTGGTTACCCTCATGATATATCTGAAGATGTTATTGATAACATTTCTGACTTTTATGATCATGATCATGCTAGTTCTCACATCTGGGCTTTCACTAAGTATCTCGAGAAATGGTGTGATCCGCCTATTTATGAGGATGTTCTAATGCAATTATTTGTCTTTACTCTTTGTGGTGACCGGGCAAATGATTGGTTTCATCACTCACCTGATAAAACATTCAATACTTTACAGGATTTGTTGCATGCCTTCTTGAATCTGTTTGGGCGTAGTCAGCATGAGATTCACAATGAATTGTTTGGTGGTTTTATGGAAACATGGAAGAGGAAAAATCTTCCAAATATAGACATAGAGGATGGTTCTCCACCAGATCCCATTAAGGAAATCAATGAAGTGGTTCAGAACATACAGTTTCCTCATAAAGAACAATGTGAAGCCATGAATGAACAACTTGTGGCCCTTGAAGATCAAATGGAGGTCATAGAAGATGACTTTACAGAAACTTATGTTGACTATCTGGATCCCCATGAACTTGAGCTTGACAGTGAAAAAGATAAGGAAGTTCATGAGGACATTCCAGATAAATCCATGGATGAGTCAGTCATTCATTTGGAGGAAGTACAGGAATTTGAGTTTGAAAATATTGAGTATCTAGATAATTCAAGTCCCCACCCTCCTCCCGTGGAACCAATCTCTTTGGAGGAGAACCTTGACAACCTTGAGGAAAACAGTATAATGGTTCCATTGACATGTTCATTTTCGACCTCTCAGCCAAAAGAGGACTTTGTACAGGACAATGGGAAAATGGAAGGCAACTTCAGTGTAATGATGACATATCATTATGGGTATTGGTTGGCCTCCCACCTTGACAGTCGTGAGCAACAAAGTATTCAGAGTTTACGTGGCTTGTCATATTCCAGTGTTTGGTTGAAGGGAAGAAGGAGCATGATTCTTGGCTGGTTCTTTCTCGCGAAAATTTCCAAGTTAATAAAACTTGGGAAAGGATCTTCTGTGAGTCATCCTGGACAAGGATGTTTCACACACTTGTGGCTTCATTCCATCCAGTGCATGGACGGTTGTAACGTATCTCTAACCCTCCTCTTGTATTTCAATTTTGTATTCTTTCATTTATTATGTGATTGTGTACTTAGAATTATTTCTGTATCATAGATTCATTTCGAAGTTATACATGTTGTACTTTAGTTATTTCATAATGTAAATGTTGTGTATAGCATTTTTTTATTCATTTGATATATATGTATGCTTATGTTGGATATTGGTGAGCACTTTTTTGTAGATGTTGGATTCTCGTATGCTCTCCGTCCCGATTGAGAAGATCGAACACACATCCCCATGTGGAGCCAGATGTTGACTACCTCTTCAACTAGGGGGTCAACTCCATGTATCATGAATATATGCATCAACAAATGAAAACATGTCGAAGATTTTTTGGTTCTACAAGGCATTTTTTTGCTCCAACACACAGTTTTGTAAGCGAGATTACCACACCCCTGTGCGGGTTTATAATGTAATAGGTCTACATGGATCATGTTAGGTCAGTTTCCTTAGGGTTTCTTCATTAGGAGAGTCCCTTTCACTGAGTGTTTTTTATCCTCTGGAGGTTAATGTGGTCTAACCAGCGAGGTTAATCTCCCTTGAGTTTTTCACTCCCACCCAATAAATCCTCCAAAGTGGTGAAAGGCGTTCTAATGAAGTCATTCCTAGGTAGCTAGGGTTTAAGAATAATATAAATGACCATGTAAGACATCACGCGAAATTTCGCAAAGTTCCGTCAAGTATAGCTAGGTTTTTTTAAGGTTCTGAATTAATTAATTAATTAATTAATTAATTCTGGGTATTTAATGTAAAACTTAGGTCCCGAGATTTCTGATAGGAGTATTTGTACTCAAAATAAAGCTAATGAGACCCCCTACACCCGTGGACCAAATTTCAGCTCAGTCGGATAAGTTTTTCTAGGTTGTTCATCCACTTTAGAAGTTTTTCGGAAAATGGCGGTTTTAATTGCCAAACCCAGAACATGGGAAAAAATCAATTTTTTAAAAATAGACCAAAAACAGTGAAGTTAGTATGGCATTAATGATGAGAGGGACCCCTAACCTATTCCTAGCCTGTACCTACCCCTTTTAATTTTTATTTACCTTTTTCCCCATGTGGGTGACACGCCCCCCTCTTTAAAAATGGTAAGACCCTCATTTGTGAAAGTTAAAGCTCACTTAAATTAAAGTGGGCTCCCCTCTTCCACTCACGTCCCATTTGGGAGTATGTCCCACACACCCCCACTCTCCACACCTTCACCATCATCACGCACTAACTCACGTAAGCTTGAAACTCTCCATGTAATGTTGGAGTCTTTCCTAAATTAAATGCATGGGTCTCTCCTCCACCAATCGTGTGACAATAAGGAGTGTATCCAACACATCCTCCCACACGCCTCTCCCATACCTCACGTCTTTCCTCCCTTGACTCACGCTTTCCCTCTTGCAAAATTGAATAAAGCTTTGAGGGGATGGAAACATCATGTTGAAAGCAAGTAACTCTTCCTCTAAGGCATGCGTGGACTCCCTCACTTGCCTATTTCACCCCTCCTTTCCTTGCTTTCTCCTCATCACTTCATCCTTTTTCCATTTCCCCTCACCCTAAAAGCTTAGTCTCTCATTGGATCATTTTGGTCCTTGAGTTGTCTTGTCCCTTGGATGTTTGACACTTGTTGAAGATCCAAGAAGGGTCTCCTTAGCTTCTCAAGCTATTTAAGAGAGCTCTCACTCCCTCATTCTTCACCTTTCATTATTGCACTGTTACGCTACTACCTTCTCACCATCCCACTCTCTCTATCTCTCTCATTATTGTCGTATTTCTTCACTGGTGTTGTTCTTGAAGAGCTTGTGGCAATTAGTTGCCACAACCTCTTCCCATTGGATAATAAAAGGAAATAGCTTTGGAGGAATCAAAGATCTCAAGATTTGTCTAGGTTCTTTACATGATTATGAGGTGAAATTGTTTTTGTTTTAAATGTTATTGTGATTTTAGATAGATTGTTGGGTCTAGTATTTGACTTGGCTAGGCTTAGTGATTGCATAATTGCTAGCTTATATGATTCGCATTTACAAATGATAGAAATTAGTTTATGTTATTAGTATGTGCAATCATTATCTATTCATCTCACATTTTGTTTAAGACTTGCAGATTACTTCAAGGAGAAGATATTGGGATAGATTCAAGCACGGATTTACTCTTACTTCTCATTTACACTCCAAAACATTTTCTGATTATTTCCATGCTCTTCCATTTCTGATTTTAGTAGCTAATATGCTTAGATAGGTCAATTAAAACACTATAATTTTATGGTTTACACATGTACGAAAACAGAAATTTCATAACATCTTTTGAGTGTGTTGTAGTTCAAATCAGCAAGCAATAGTTTGCTGATTTTTGCAAGTTATTGCCAGGACAAGAGGGCATACTGCCCAATTTCATGCACAACACACCCTCAAACAACTCCTCTCATTGTAGTAAACGTTTCTTTTTTCCTTCTATATTCTAAATCATTGTAAAGCAAGCCCAAAGGAGTTGTACCCAAGTGGCTTGCATTCTTTCCCTTTTCGTCTTATTTTTGCAAGTTTTAGATTAGATCTCTTTCGTTTCTTTTTCTTGCTTAGTTTAGCTAGATTAGTTGTGATTTCTACATGCATGCCTAACTTAAAATAATCTACAGTAGATCTCATAACATATGCTAGCTTAGAGCCCGTGGAGGCACTGTGGATCTTTGCTTTCAGTTTATTTTACCTTGCATGCAATCTTTAATTTCTTAAAGCTTCAACCATCACACATGCATGCGCTAATTGGTTAATTAACTTTTCAATTTTGTCTTTTACTTTACATGCAAGAAACTGTTTCTTAAGTCTTCCATCTTATGTACATGCATGCAAGTATCGATATCTTAAGGGCTTAATCAATCTTTTTCCTTTCCGCAAGTTGTTTACTTTGCTTTATATTTCACATGCAATAATCACATTAAAGCTTTCAACTTGCAATCTATTGGCTCAAAGGCTTCAGCCTTCTTTTTCACAGTTCTCAGTTTCACAAAGCAATTTCAGTTCTTAACATTTACATGCAATTACTCAACACTTAAGAACTCATTTTGCAACTTCTTGGTTTAAGGGCTTCAGCCTTCACGTATTTCATTTTTCAGTATTTCGACAATCTCTTGTTGAGCAAGCTACATGCACTCAATCACATTTTTATTTAGCTCATAGGTCTAAAATTTATTAATTAGACTTAATAGGACACCATAACTCACCATCTTTGCCACTTAAAAACCGGGGTTTTGAGGAAAGCCACAGAAAGATTTCCGGAGTACTCGGCCTTAGGGTTGACCTGTGAAGCTAGGGTAGGCCTCGTTGCCTCACTTCCTGAGCATCCGGAAACCACTTGGAAATAGGGGAGGAGAGTTTTGGGTTGACATCTAGATAGAGCTAAAATTAATCTCACGCTTAATCACTTAATTTAATCTTCAAACTACAACATCAACAATACAGTTACACACTTGCAAGCTCATTGATCTCACTGTTTTTTGATTTCATTCATATGCAAGTTAATTTATTTGTTGTAGAATAAATATTTAAGTGGTTATATTTTTTTCATCTGGAACATACTCTGCATTTTCAAGATTTCATCTATCTGGTTCCTGTATTTATGGTGTGATCCTTCAAGAAGTGCGCATCCACCTGGAGGCATTCTCTTGACTGGGTCTTGAGTGATTTGGGTCTCTTGGCCATTGAAAAGCAATCCAACGGAACTCTATCTGTTGTGAGCATGTTTGGCTTCATGTGTTGATGGTTGCTTTATCTTGAGTATCTTTAATTCCTGCACATGCGAGTAAAATTGTTAGTATATTGTATATCTTGTATCTAGTCTTAATCTATATATCTGATATATTCTTTGTGTCTAGTTGTATCTATCTTGTTGTAATACTTTGTAACTTGTAATTACCTTGTAACGAACATCCCCTTAACTTAGTTGACCCTATTGCCCAATCTTAGGCACTAGTCTTAGTCGCCCTAGGAAAAGGTCTATCTCTCATACTTAAATAGTTGCATCCTGCATTTGTTGATCGACATCATAGGCTAGATTCCCCTTGACCTTTTAATCAATTAAAACCAACTCCTAGAACATTAAAATTCTTAATCTCATCTAGTAACTAGGGTCTACCCCCCTTGGCATCCCTAGGAGTTAGCTTAGACGGAAGAGGTTCAAGTCAAAGTGACAGCGTGGGCTTTGAACCTAGGCATTGCGCCTCTGAGGACACACTAAGTGAGTAGGACTTAGCTCACATTTGCAAGTGTGTATAAGGACAGAAACAGGTATGAAGCCCTCCATTACAGTTAAGTATTTATTTGACCACTCCTTTCTAATTATGTTTTGTTCCTTAGTTTGATCATATTATCTCTGTCGGATATATGATAATGTTTCAAAATAATTTGTGCAGGGTTCGATCACGCAAAAGCATGGGAGGCAACCTCTTCAGTCCCTCAAGAGGTATTCAGGTTCCATCCTATCCTTTCCCAGAAGGATTATGCGACTCAAGGTAGAAGTGTTGGTTACGGATTTAACTTCTGTGGTATAGATTACTAGCCGGTTCCGATCCCTATTATTTATCCTCACAATCAGTGAAGGAGTTGGTTTATTTAAAGAAACATGTATGATTGGTTGAAGGGTTTGGTTGGATCCGTACTCTGTTATGCTTTGATCATCAATGGAAGGGAACACGATTTGATTTCTCTTGTCATCCCGAAGTTTTGTTATCCGACATTTTTCTTTTTTTGGGTTAATGATATTCTGAGTAATACATTATTAATTTTCGTTCTTATTCTTGTAGCTTGAATTCCATCTTTATCATCATAAGTTCTGAGCGGAGTAAAAGGGTACTGGAAGTGTAACTCTTGAATTTACTATTTGGTCAAGCCTTAGGTATTGAAGCGGATTTGAGACTCGCATTATACAGGGGTTTAATCTAGAAACCCTTCATATATATATACACATGTATGAACTATTTAATATATATATATATATATATATATATATATATCCCTCACCTTAATTGTACAGGGAGTCGATATAACTAGTACAAGAATTTTCATATAGTTATCTAAGATAGGCGCTGGTGTTAAAAGCACTCGACCATTTCTATGTCATCTCCTGAGATGTTTGACAAATGGACAATGCCTATATATATATTCTCCTAACTGTATCCAAATAGTTGTTAAAAATTTGTGCATTCCTCCTCATAGTAGTTATTCGTTCCGATTTGGACATTTAGTTTGTGTAGATTTGAGACTAAACTAGAATACTCTAACCACATAAGATCTTATAACTGGTAGGAACTCTTAAGAATTTGTACTTAAATCTCTACGGTCGATTTATTACTTTGCTTAAGAAATAACTATGTTCACGTTACTTCTAAAGTATCGTGGCTGGTAAAGCTGTTTGTTATTCCATTCTATACTACAAATGAAGATCCTAAAACATTTTTATCAGTACGTCCGTTAAAGTAATAATGTTGATCTTATAACAGAAAATCATACTGTGGTTCTTCAATTTATTATATTATAACAGTAATATAATCTACAGCAGGGGGTTCTTCCCAGTCTTTATCCAGATGTAAATTTTTGTGTGTAACACACCAATGATAATAACAACATTCGTTCTGAACTCAAATCAACATAACTAAATTACTCAGATTGTCATTTAATCCATTCCGTCAATCGACATATACATTGCATCAATATAATATAAATATCATTCACACAGATGCAATTACAACAATTAGATATAATCATTCAACCGAGAAGGAAAAGATTACATATCTGAAACTATTCGTGGAAAGCCAAAGGGAACAACCACGTTCCTCCCAACCGTAGAATAGGGCAGCCAAACTACTTGCCCGATTCACCCCTTAGCCTAACCATGAATCCATGAGGGCGAACTTGGAATCTCCTCCTCAACAATGTCTTTCAACTTCAACAGAATCCTCTTGCCTGACACTCATTCAGTAGTGTTCATAAAAACAAGAAAATTTGTAGTCCTTTTCCCCAACATACTAGGCAGCGTCCTGCCTCCTCACATATGCTATTTATCCCAAAAGCAATCTTTTTGCCTAGGTATTTCTTCCCTCCCTTGGGAATTTTCGCAGCTTCCTAAATCCCTGATTTTCAGGGCCTACCAATGGCCAAATCCATGATTTTCCACTTGTAACAATCAACCCAGAGGTAGTTCCAACATGTTCCCCACTCATGGAGTCATGGTCAACTAAATTTAACATGGTTGTTCCATTTGTCCTCCTGCAATAATTAAAACAATATTTTTTTTACATACAACTGTCATAGTCAAATAGACTGTTGGGTCAAATCAGGTCTCTGCCCAATAGTCATGATAATTAATTACAATTTATTAAATTTGAAATTCAGAATTTTCATAAATGACAAAAATTTTCCAAATTCAAATTTACAAAAAAAAGAATAATTTTCTAACAAATTTTGAATTTCAAAAAATACTTTATTTTTGGGGATGTCACACTTGCGCTATAAAATTTTGGCGTCATTGCCGAGGAGGATTTTGAATCCTCTTTGTACCCTAAAGACACTTTGGCAAGCTTCCCTCCCAAAGCCTCTATCCCTTAGCTTGCTTGGCGACTCCATTGAAGAACATTCCCTTTCCACCCTTGATGAAGTCCCCTTGAATTTCATCTGGCGACTCCACCTTCCATGAACCCACCTTTCCCTCTTTCCCCTTCCTCCTTTGGTGAGATTTAATCTTACCTGGCGACTCCTTGAGGTGTCTTTTCAGTCAATGGAACTATGGCACCATGGAATGAACCCTCATTCAGAAATTGTTGTGACTCAACAATGGCATTTTTACAAATGAAAAAGGAGAAGGATGCTAATAAAGCTGCTAAAGAGATGATGAATCGCATAAGAGAATTATTTCATGCCCTTAACGATGAAGAAGTATTCGAAAAATAGACATATGAAGAAAGTCATCAAGAAGAGAACACAATGAGTTGTGACCCTTTCGAAGACCTTGATGATGTTTTATTCCACAACCTTGAAAGTGAAGAAGTATCGGAGGAAACCTTGTATATGATAGATCCCCTTGAAGAAAAGCAAGCAAAGAACTATGCACTCAGAATCAATCCTCTTATGATGAAGAGGTGATGGAGGGGCTTGTCTATAAAAAGAAAGAAGAATTATGGTAAAGCGCAACATATATAGGAACCGATATCTTTGACCCTCTTGATGAAGGCGAGGTTGTCCAACCCTATTCACCTCCTAATGTTAAAGAAGTGATCAATATTGATGATGAATAAGGTCCAGTTGAAGACGTCCATGACTTTGCTCCTTCTACACACAAAGACGAACATATGGTCATTTTCAGTCATACTAATGGTCTTATGAAAGTACCCTTCGATATGGTTGACGAACCTATAGACACTTTCATATAGACTGGTAAAGCAGATAGGATCTTAGTTGTCTCAAATTTGATAGAGACCCCATTTATGAAATTGAGGGTAGCTCTGAGGCAGAGGGGGTGTCATGATCATAAGAGTGACCCTCACATGTATATGATTCAGATGTTTGGTAGCCTTGTGATGATATGGTTATAGATTTGTTCTGCCCCTTCGAGGATGACTTGTCACAACATACTCAGAGTGATCTTTCAGTCATCCTTTGATACATACCCTTTTGAGGATGCAGATTTGTTTTATGAGGATCTCCAACCATTGTGCTCAGATTTTGAGGAATACTAGGATGTGGCCACCTCAGAGCAATCAGAGGTTCATTCTTCAAAGCGAAAGTATTTTCATCTTGGAGATTCACATGGGAAGTGGCAGTGTTTTTCTACACCTACGACTGTTCCTTACCTCTTACCCTATTCTCCAAGAAACCATGCAGTATTATTCCGATATCTCATTTTCGCTCAGTCCTCGACAAGCAGTGAGTCTTTGTGTGCGGATGAAGATGAGTCTTCGTCTACATATAGTAGCCCCCTTCAAAGATGGATTGATAAGTCTTGTTGCTACACTCTTAGGCGGGATGATTGGGTTGATGGTTTCTCTTTCCAACAGGATTTCCTCCCTCACACCCATCTTCATGAGTTTTATTTCATGATCGATTATATCTGTGTTTATACTCATGATTATTATGTGCTTAACTTATCTTTGTTGTATTAGATGATTAAGCACAGGGAGAGATACTTTGATGAGATGATCAAATGGTTGCACTGGTTTTATGACTTCACTTAACATCATCTAGCATGTAATCTTCAAGGCCCCAGGGCCCCAAGTAAGTAGGTAAGTCATTTTGATTCCTTGCATTTGCATCTTGATTGCTCATATTCATTTAGATGCATTTCATTTTCATTTTTCTCCACTTCCATATTGATTTCATGCTTAGCTTAGAAAATGTTTTTTCTTTTACAAGTTAACTTTTAGCTTGGATTTTTATGGACAAAGGGTGATAGCACCACCCTAGATGCTATGATCCCTTTGTTTGACATTTTGG